>VMRN01000273.1:113707-138025 GCA_010277015.1 Poeciliopsis turrubarensis
GATGGATGGATGGATGGATGGATGGATGGATGGATGGATGGATGGATTTCTCAGGAAGTCCACCCATCTTTCTGTCCGCCCGTCCGTCCATCGATCCATCCATCCATCCATCCATCCATCCATCCTCTCGCTCTCTCAGCAGTGAGAATCAGCCTGAATCGTGTTTCCATCCCGGCGGTGGAAGCTGTCCTCTCCCCCCACACCCTGCTGAGTCACACAGAGAAACCAGCTTTCCTTCCCGCTCATGTTGGAGCCTCAGCTGCTGCCAGCTGGAAGCCCGACTGCCTGGTTAGCAGACGTTTCCTCATGAGCTGCTGCTGCTCTTAACGCTCAGCTCTTCCAGCACGGTTCGCTATGCCAGGTGTTCCCGCCGCCTGGACACGACCCAGAAACAACACCCAAACCCACCTGAAGAAATGTTCTCCCATGTTTCAGTCTTTCACTTTGCGTAAAACATCCAACATCAGTTGCTAATTTTAACCTATTCGCATTTTACTCTGAAATTATTCAAACTCCTTTGGCGTTTGGCACAACTTGTCAACTTACAGACTCAAACATATGACTGTAAAGAGGAAGAAAAATTATTTGATGGGTTGCTGTAATAGTAACCAATTTTCCTGGACGATGAATAGTCACAGAAGTTGTTGCAATAAACAATAATATTATTGTTTGAGACCATTTAGAAGTAATGGCAAAATCATGCAAAAACTCATTCTAAAATATCAATTAACTTTAAATTCTAATGAACATTTAACACTGGAACTGTGAGACATTTAAACATTCATAATTATTAAAACAACAAATAAAATTAATACTGAAGTCTCTGAATACAAAACGGTCCTTCAAAAAAATTAAAAATAAAAAAAAAAAGAGGTTAGTTGAAACCAAAACATCAAACTGAAGACTTTTACAATCCAGTTTTTGGTAGCAAAACAGAAAAGAGAAAAGCGACAAATCACACAAATGGAAAGTACTGAACTCGTTTCTGGCAGGTCTATATTAAACCACTAAATAAAATCCACCCCAGTCAGTTTCCACAAACAAATGTAGCTTTTATAGAAGAAAAATCTCACATAAAGTCAGCAAAATTCATAAAGAAAAGAGAAAACATGTTGAAGAAAGTTCAGGTCAGATTTCCCGGGGTTATTGATCAGCTAAAATCTATGAATACTTGAGTAGGGCTGTGACGACTTATCAAATTAATTGTGATTAATCGATTATTTAAATAATATTTAACTAATTTAATTTAGTGTACAGACTCAAAAAAGGTTATTTTGTGGAACAAAAAACATATTCAGAGCAGTAAATATCCCAAAACTGTACAAGAAATATATACTTTTTGAATTTAAGATAAAAAAATAAATAAATAAATAAATAAACCTTCATATGTAAATATAGTTTAGCCAAAGCTCCTAAAGTGACATAGTTTTATCTTCATCTGATTCAGATTTACTAAAGGAATGCTTTGGTATTGCAATTCAGGCTACAAAATGTTTACTTATTTTAAAATGAACTGAATTATTTCTTTACTTACAACACAGTATAAAAAGGCTTAATCAGCAAAACGGAAAATCTGTGGAATGAGACATTGTTCATATGATTAATTATGAGAATAATCGATTAATCGATTACTAAAACAAACATTAGCTGAATCCATAATAAAACCTTCAAAAAACAATTAGAACTGCCTATTTTAATATTTAATAGTGTCTATCTAGGCTTACAGCCAGTTAGCTAACACTAGCTCCAAGAACGTCATTGAACGCCTTTCAGTCGTGGAATTCCTAAAACAAACACGTCAAAAATACCGCTAAACTATTCTACAAACTAAATATTTATGAATTAATATTGTTCTAAACACGCAGTACGGTCATGTCCTCCAGGAGCTAACAGCTAGCATAAGCTACTGCTAGCAAAACAAGCTAGCAGTTGCTAGCTTGCTACGTTGCGCTAAGTTGATAAAACGCCAGGATGTCTTATCAACTTAATAAATTCATCTCTAAAATATTTTTGTCGAGTCATTTGCAGCTCACCGCCTTGCTGTGGCCGTCATTTCCACTTCTACGGACAGAAACCTTTTTAATAACGGAGGAAGTTGCTGAAGAACTCGTCCTTGAATTGAAAGGGGATTTTCGCCACTGATGGGGGGAAATGTTCTCGGAACATTTCGGAGAAAATATAACTTTTAACGAGGTAATTCGAAGAGGTTCTGACGTTAGAGGACTGTGTAGTGACTTATGTAGGTTAAAACCCCCACAACTGAACATTTTGACGTCTCCGCTTGTAGTTTCATCATCTTTAAACTTCGACGGCTACGTCACTGCGAGAATTAAAATATGGCGGATTCGCTAAAGTGGGTAGCCGGAAGTTCATGACCTTATTTAGTAGTTCAGGAGCAAATAGTGACATAACAGCTAAAAAGAGTGAAAATAGTAAAAGGCAGCCATCCAATGAATGACTCGAATAGTAAAAAGTATTTCTGAAAAGATCTACTCAAGTACCGAGTAACTGATCAAGTTATCGATGATTTAATATTAAAAATTACATCATCAGATGGACAAAATTACAAAGTTTAGTGGAAAATTTGGTATTTAAGGGACCAAAATGACAATAATTCTTATAAGTAACAAAAAACAACAAAATCAGGCAAAATATTTTTTTTTCCAAATCAGTTTCTTTCAAGAAAAAACTTATAAACTTTAACTAAACCTGCAGGTTTGTGTCTGTCTGGTGAATTTTTGGTTAAAACATGTTTGTTTTTCATTCTGTCGGTAGAAAATCCAGAAAATGTACTCAAGTAAGAGTAGAAATACTTCATAATAAAGTTACTCAAGTGAAAGTAAAAAGTACAGCATACTAAAAGTATACATAATTTTTACTTAAGTAAATGTAATTGAGAAGAAGTAACTGGTTAATGTCCAACGCTGATCGGGAGAAACTAAATTCAACTTTTGTGAATTTGTTGGGACTCTGACGATCCAACAAAATGTATTTAAGAGCTAGAAAAGTGGATTTTGCCAAGTTACAGTCCAAATGAGAATCTTGTAAACATCTAACCTCCAAAGACTTGCTCGTATATTTGCAATAAAAGCTGCTACTGGGAATTATGGATTCACAGAAGGCTGAATATGTTGATTCATCACATAAAATCCCAATAAAATCACGTTTATTTAACAACTTCTGGGACTGTCGTTCTCCTCACTAGTTCTAAGAACTGTAAAGTTTTGGTTCACAATTCAAAAAAAGACCCACAGGTTCCCAGCATCGCATTGCCAAGAATTACAAAATCATTACATGGGAGTCTGACCCACCTTCCTTCTGGGTTACTATCAAGATGGATCCCAGAGAACAGCCCTGTTCCACTGAAAACGTCCTTCATTTTCTGAGAAATGCCAACAGATTTGTGAAAGTTAATATACTCATATGGCCTCAGCGTCCAAAGTAGACTTTAATCATGCAGAACGATTCTCAGAATCAGCAGGAAGTTATCAGTAACAAGTATTGTTTTTCTTTCATTGCTTGTCCGTTGGTTGGAGTTTCTCCTGCTAATTAAACGTTAGCGGTAGGACGTTTAACTGCCTGTGTCTACAGATCATAAGCTCTAAAATTTACCTTTTAAATTTTCACATTTTCACTCACGCTGCTCTCTCAAACATTGTCAAGGACCTTGAAAACATCTGGAGGTATTCTCAAGCGATGACAATTGAATAACAGTTTATTTTTATAGTGATAAACATGCTGCTGTTTGTTTCTATTAATACCGCATTACGTAATACTTCATTGATCATGTCAGAGGCAAATAAGTGTCCCAGATCTGTGGAGTTGGGTTGCCTCATGTAACAAAATACAGAGTTGACAGAAAGCTGCTGATGGGGAAGAATTTCATGGAGAGAAGCAAGAAGAGAGAGAGAGAGAACATTTAGTCAATAAATGTCAACCAAACCTGAATTATTCTGAATATTTTTCAAGTTTATCTAGAATAAAAAGAATGTTGCAATACTGATGTTTCTCCAGTAGGTGGGGACTTCACCAACAAAAACAAAAAAAAGGAGTAAATTTCTGCTGAAAAACTCATAAATTTTCTAGAAAAAAAATGTGAAAATGTGACTTTTGAATCTGAGAAATTTTCAGGTTTTTCAAGTCTTTTGGAAATCTTGCAGTTAAGGTAAGACTGTACTTAAGTTATTCTCCTGATTAAATGCTAATCCCCCAGCATGCATCTTCCCTGAGGGTGCTCTGACATTCCTGTAGAGACTAATACGCTTCCATGAAGAGGTTAGGATAGCTCTATGGCCTATACAAAACCTGTTCATGAGAGTTCAGCTGTTTTACAGCATCTTGTCACCTTAATTCCAAATCATCTGTTCCTCTCCACGCCCCCAACGTAACATTTACACTCACGTAAAAATGGCTGCAAACAGATGGGCAATTGTAACACCATACATGTTTGAAAAGCAGAAAGGGAGCCGCCTGCAAAACCAACAAGAATACAGCAAGTAGTTTCTGGATGGTAAGTCAATAACAAAACACTTGTCTGTTCCAGCAGCCATTGCACAGAGCATACAGCGGAAAAACCAGCTGACCAAATATACTGGAGCTCCACTGGCGTTGCTAGGTAACAAGCAGAATTCCACTGGAGTTGCTAGGTAACAACAGAGAGCCTATCGGATGTGTCTTAACAAAAAAAAAAAACATGAAAACAACAACAAAAAACAGCTGTGTTTTTAAGGTTGTTTTTAGAAGTGATTGAAACCCAAAGGGAAGCAGAAAAACATGGACAATATACAGTTTGCATAATGGATCTCCTCTAATTAAGAAAGTTCAGCTTGTTTGAAAGCAAAAACTGAACAAAAAGCAAACTCTGAACCGTCGACAGACCTTGGTCTCGGTTTGATTGAAATGAACTCTGGTGCGGTTTGAATGCACATGTGAAGGCAAAACGCTCAAAAAGTGAAGTGGCTTACAATGCAGGGCATTCTGGGTAAACACAACCAAAGCTAGTCTAGCACTAGCAGGAGAAATGTGTCGTGGTCTTTTACCAAACAAAAGAGAAATCCTATAACCGCTAAAATCTTTTGAAGTCAGAGTCTTCTTCAGAGGTTTTAATGTCGTTTCCTTTGGTGATTCTTAGTGCAGCGCCCCCACAGGCAGGGAGAGGAACAGCGTTTTTAAATTATTTTGGTTCTTGTTGAGTGTCTGCAGTGTGAAACAGAACCACAGCAGCTGAAAATATAATAAACGCAGCTGTTTTGGCCCACCAATCGAACGCAGTCTACCAGATATAAGGAGTGAAAACTCCCTGAATGACAGACGAATGTTTCAGCCTCATTCAAACCTTCCGGTGTGAAGCTCACAGAAAACCTTGAGTGTAAATAAAACCAACCAGCGAAGCGGCTCTGCCTCGTGGCGCCGTTCGGTTCCTACTGAGGGAAACGACCCCATCATGGTCATGACTATCATCACTGTTACCGCTCCAAGTTTCCATTCAGCCTTGATTTGCTAAACCTGCTACTTGAGTTTACCTCAGAATGAATTAACACCCATTTGTTCCTGTTGTAACGTCTGTTTGTTTACGTAGGGCTCCCTCATCAGTTCTTGGTCAGACAGAGACACTAAACAGACTCAGACACAGATAATCACCATCCAGATTAGCAGGAATCAAATCAGACACTGATTTATGTTCCAAGGATTTCTGCAGATTTTCTGTCATTTTCTGTTTTTCCCTCCAGACGAGGCAGATTACATCTAACCTGAGGAGGTTTCTCTGTGAGAACATGAGACACTCTGCGATTTACAAACTGGATGTGTAAAAACAGCGTGCAGGTTATGCAGGATTTCAGTGATTATAATGAGGTGAGCCTGAGCTGTGACTCTTTGTCTCCCACTGTGAGCTGCAAACCACTAATGCACAGAACAAACTGGACGGAAAGGGAGGAATCTGCAGCCTGCTGTGGTTTTTACGTCTCTTAGTAGAGATTCTGCAGCTCGCTTTTTGAGAGCGTTGAGATTATTTTTACTGGTGCTCCTTTGAAAAAATACATTCTATTCTCACGCTTTTCTTTGACAGCACTTTATATTATAAATATATAATATCAATGTGGGCAAAGGAGAGTTGAAATTTAAGATATTTTTGATTACTAATATCAAATTTGAGTAATAATAATAATGAAACTAATTAATTTCATTTATTTAACCGTTAGATATGTAAAAAATATATTGAAGGCCTTCTTAATGTTTTAGATTGTGGGAATTTCAACTCTCAAAATTAGACGTTTCTCATTAAAAAAAAATACTGTATATTTTAATAAACATCAGTTTCTGTAAAAATATATTATTCTGGAGCATCTCTATTAAATATAATACTTATAAATTAAATAATTCAACTACTTTATGTTTGGGGAGAGAAATTGAGTTTCATTATCATTAACCTTGGTGCACAAAGAGAAAAACATAAGAATAAATAAATGAACTGATACGGAAAGACATTTATAGTCATACCAATGAACTGAATATGGCAAACCCTGTTGAGCAATAATGAAAGAACACAAAAATTCAAACACTCATAAATACTGTGCAGAGGGACACCAATAGAAAAGTCAGTGATCATTTAATAACCAGATTTTGTTGTTTGATTTCTTGTGCTGCCCCCAGTCTGAAGAGCGCCCTGAGTGGAGAGCCATTTTGCCCATTTCGTTAACAATGAGTCACTTTGTTTCAATCCTGCTCACAATACTTTATTTGCCTTTTTAAAGAGGGAAACAAACACAATATGAGTCTTTAAATGTTCGCTGTTGTTTGTTTTCCCACTGAAACCTTCACTTTTCCTCCCTTTTCTTGTGGACTAACCCCGACCGCCTGCGGGATATTTCTGGTGTAAAGAGTGAGCCGAGTGGCGAGGCCGGACAAGCCCTGACAAAGCCATTAGCTCACATGACCTCCTGCCCCCTAATTCCCGAACGAGGGAGGTCAGAATTGCCTTTTGATTACGTCCCTGTTGTTCAACCAACAGATAAAGACTCCCAGGAATTACTTTACCGAAATGCGGCAGTATTTACTATTTGGGAGCACATTCTGCTCTGAAGTGAACAGTGATTCCCTCCAGATGTTTCCTGAATCATGAGATTCACATGTCCACAAGACCTCTACGAACTATCACTAACTACAAGAACCAGTGAAAATATAAAAACATTATGAAACAACAACAAAAAAAGCGATGAACTCCTAATATAAACAGGTGATTGAGCAAACATTCCCCTTATCGGATTAAATCCAAACTGGATATAATCAGTCCAAGCATATCATCTGTGGCCAGCTTTCCAAAAACAGCCGCGGCCCGAGTGTTTTCTGAGCTGTCAGCAGCACATCTTCGCTCCTCGAGCTTTCCAAGACAAATCGTCGCAGCAAAAACAAATATTCCTGCAAAGGTTGCTCTTACGTTTCTGTTAGGAAATACACAAACAAACTGGGCTAAAATAAGACATGAATCCTTTTAAATTCACTCTACTATGATTGAAAACATGACTAATATGATTAATTGATGATTAATCATGTTTAAACATGATTAATCACAATGAATTACGATTAATAATTTATTGAGATAATCGTAACCTCATTTAGTTATCGATTAATCGTTAACTGGGTGTTGAATTTGGACTTGTTTTGCAGATACAAGTCTTGAGCAATCACTAACTTAAACATGAACTCTTCCAAAGGGCTGAAACGATTAATCAAATTAATTGTGATTAATTGATTATTCAAATGATCTTCAATCAATTTAGTAAACAATTCATCATTAACTGGAATATTCCAACTGTAACAGGCTTGTTGGTGAAGAAAACATGTTCACTGGAATAATTAAGCCAAAACTGTGCAAAAATATTTACATTTTGCATTTGTCTGTAAATATGTTTTATCCAAAACTCCTCAGATGGTATAGTTGAAGCTTCACCAGGTTCAGATTCATTAAAGGAATGCTTTCTTTTTGCAATAAAATGTTTATTTTCTTATTTAGAAAAATAACTGAATTATTTATTTGCGTCTTTTAATTGTATAAAAATATTGTTTTTGTTTCAACAAATGGCCTTCTTTGAATCTGTATACTTTAGTTAATGATTAATTGTTTACTAGATTAGCTGACGATTATTTTGATAATTAATTAATCGCAATTAATCTGATTAATCATTTCAGCCCTACTATTTTTAGTGTTTTGTCGATCCTTCTTTTCAAAATAGATCAAACTCAGTCACACTGAGTGGCAAGCAGCTGGGAACACAACTTTTTAATTCTAACACTCCTGGATTTCTTAGTGTTGAATGGTTGTTATGGAGACTTGACACTCCTTGTCGTGGTGAACTTTGGAGAAAATGTTTTTCTTGTTTTTGTTACTCCAGTTAATGATTAATTGATTGCTAAATTAGCTGATGATTATTTTTGATAATCGATTAATCACAATTAATCATTCCAGCCCCACTTTGCGATGGTCTGTCATGAAATATTGATAAAAAAATTACCAATAAATTGCTGATGGAACAACACCAGTTGTAAGTAAGTTGAAGGGATTTTGTTTTGTTTTCCAGATTGATTAAATATCAGCAAATCTGCTCACGGTCTCTATGTTCTTTGTTCGAATGTGAACAACATGCGGCTTGTTTTTGGCTGTCAGGGAACAGATTTAATGACAGCTTCTCATTCCCATGTGGCGGTCCTCCACAGGCGCTAAACCCGCAGCAGCAGCACAGCCTGAAGACATTCCTGAGTAATAACCCTGGAAAAAACAGGCTTCCCACCGGACCGAGTCCTGACCGCCTGGAAAAACCTGATTCTGACCTGGAGAGTTAAAGACGAATTAATTTATATCAGGATTTAGGAAACGGGCCAGAGATGAAAGAACTAGAGATGGATGGATGGACGGACAGATGGACTGATGGATGTTTTAATGGATAGATAGATGGACAGACGAACAGACGGACGGATGGATGGATTAGGCCTGAAACTAATGATCATTTTAGTAACCGATTAATCGATTATTCAGATGATTAATCGATTAATCAATTGTTGGGTATGTTACATTTAACCACTTAAGATTCTTTATACAATATTACAAATACATTAAAAGATTCAAATAAAGATTTTATTGCCTAAAATGCAAAAAGTTACATTTTAATTAACAAATTAATGATTAGATACCAAAAGGTGCTTAATGGGAGATTTTTTTTTTGTCTCAAGCCGCCGTTTGGAAAAGTTCTGAGTTGAATCGATTTACAAAGACGAAATGTCTTTAATTCAATGTGTGAAGGAGCCATAACTTTCTCCAGCAGAACAGAAACAAAACTGAAGTTTTTATCTTTGGACCTGAAGATGAGTCAGTGATGAACTCTGATCTGAACCTTCAGAGCCTCATAAAGACAGTTATAAAGCCAGCCTTCTGTCACCTGAAGCCAGGATGAAAGGATGTAGAGAAACTCATCGATACGTTAATATTTAGACGCATTGACTACTGGACAGTGTCTTCACAGCTTCTCAAATCTGGAACAAACTCCCAGAGAACTGCAAATCATCTGAAACACTGAGTTCCTTTAAATCAAGGCTGACATGTTTAGAGCTGCAGTTGGTTTGTAGTAACTGGAATCAACATATTTGACGGGTATTTGCTTGATCGCTTTGACTATGTCTTGTTCCACAATTGATGACAAAGTGATGTTATTGCTGAAATACGTTATGAAAATAAACTTAATACAAAATGTATATATTTTTATACAATTATGGCATAATTACTGCTCTGAGCAATTGGTCTTTTTTAGAGTTTTTATGCTCAAATTGACGGCTAATCAATTACTATCAATCAATTACAATTAAATTCGTTGACGATTGTTTGAATAATGACTTAATCACGATTAATCATTAATTTTATTAATCATTTCAACCCTAGAATGGAAAAACTGACTCATGCTTTCATTATTTGTAGCAAAGGATGCATCTGCAGCTAAAAAATACTTTTCAAATCAACAGCTAAGCTTTTATGCTTGACTTAACATCAATACAGGGCTGATATGGTAATTATGTCTGGATTAATCAATGAATAATTGGACAGCAACAGTTGCTTAAGAGATTTATTTTAGGTGAAGCTAAAACTGTCACTTGAGGAATTCTGGGAACAACATATTTACAAAGAAAGAATGTTTTCGTGCTTAATGCAACATGTTTACATTTTTGTACAGTTTTGCCATAATTACAGCTCTTTGTATGTTGTTCTTTCAACAATTTGCCATGTGAGAGTCTGCATATTGGACTTAACGATTAATTGATTACTGAATTAGTTGACGATTATTTGAAAAATAGATTGATCACGATTAATCGTTTAAAAGTTATTTGTGTTGAATGCTAAATGTTTACATGTTTCGTACAGTTTTGGTGAAATGCCTTTTTAAGAGTCTGTAGATGAATCATGACCAAATTAGCTGAGGACACTAACGCATTAATCCGATTAATCGGTTATGAATTATTTCCAGTGAACATGGATGGGTTCTTACTCCGGCCGCTCTCCTTCATGAAGCCGACCAGCTCCTTGTGGTCCTGCTCCTTCTGGTACGGCCGCGCCTCCACCGTCACGTTGATCTCCTGCTTCAGGTTCAGGTAGATCCCCTCGGACAGGAAGTAGTGCGGCCGGTCGTCCTGCCGCTGGTCGTAGAAGATCACCACGGCGCGCGACGTCCAGTTGAACTGCGTGTGCAGCGCGTTGATGAAGTCCCCGATCTTAGTGGTGGTCGGCCCACTGCGCACGATGGTCCGGTACTCCTCCCGCGCGTCGAACCCGTACGCGGGGCCGCCGGCGGTGATCAGCGGCAGCTTCCAGTGGGACGCGAACCGCGCCACGGAGGCCAGCGGGTACACGCATCCGGGTCCGAAGAAGACGTCCGGGCGCACGTAGAGCTTCGCGTCCACGGCCAGCACCTGCGCGCGGCTCTCTGCGCACGAGCCCGCGGCGGGGTCCTGCGTGCTGTAGTTCAGGATGTTGATGTCGTGGCCGAGCAGCAGGTTGTGCTTCCCGTGCAGATCCTCCTTCGCCATGAGGATGGCCGGCAGCACGCGCGGCAGAGCCCACGCGTACATGCTGTAGTTGTCCGGCAGCATCACCGCCACCGTGATGTCGCTCCAGCAGCCGCGGAGGAGGCAGAGCGCGGCCAGCAGGCAGCAGTCCAGCGCGGCTCTGCGCCCCATCTCTGTGCGCACAGCTTGGAGAGGTTTCCCTCAGTCACCCCGCACCATAAAGACCCCAAACTCGCCCCGCGCGCGCCTTCACAAGTGGCACGAACTCAGTAAAGTCGTCGCCCGGTGGCGTGAGCGCGGCTGTGCCATGCGTCCCCGCTGCGTAAATCCACGGTGAGTGAAGCTGTAGTATTTCCCAGCGCAGCGCAGCGCAGCGCGGTCCTCACAGTGACGGCCTCTCCCAGAGTGATAACTCACAGCCGGATGACTGTAAGTTAAATCAGAGCCTGGTTCTGCTCGGCCCACTGCACACGTCACACACTGTAAAAAATACACGGCGGCGCCGTCCGAACCACTGCGCGCTCACTGCGCTCTAGGAATAAAAAGTATTTACCAAATCAGATGGCAAACTTCTGCCAATGTCTCAATAATCCAAAGTGTTTGATAAACACTGCTTCATAAACAGCGTTTGTCTTTACAGTGCGCAAGTAAACAAATAAATAGAACTAAATTAAATAAAAATCAGTTTATAAAAGTAAGAAAAGTCCAGTTAAATCACCCCCTGGCGGCCTGGTTGCGTCAAAAGACCAACACAGAGAGTTACGTAAATGTAACTGGAAGGAAAAATAAATGTTTTCAAAATTTTTGACGAGAGAAAAAATAATCTGAAAAGTGTGGCGTGATTTTGACCACTTTTTGGTCCAGTTGCTGTGCAAAAAGCAAAAATAACAATTGCTCAGTCAAACTGGATGAAGAATGGACACTGGTTTCAATTCTTTAAAATTTAGGCTTTGACTAGGCCATTCTAATACATGACTATGTTTTGAACTAAACTACAGTTCAAATCTGTAGTTTAGTTCATCCTGGGAGTTTAGTTTAAGTGTAAACAGTGAGAACTCTGAAGTCCCGTTTGTAAAGGCAAGCCGGCAAAAATTAACAGCAATAATTTGAATAATTTAGCCTGACATTAGAAAAATAAATGGGATTATTTTTCACAGTTTCAAACTAAATATTTAATTGGCATTTACTTTGTAGCTAAATTTAAAAATAAACTAAATTTTGTTGTGATAACTAATAAATAAGGTGAAGAATGTTTAATTTGTACCAGTAACTTTTTTACAGGGCTCTACACTAGTCAAATGTTTTCCTGCAGAAGGTCAGAGGTCAGTTTGGGAGTCAGTGCTCAAACTGAAGCTCCTTCCTCCTCCAGATCCGCCTGCAGCCTCTTCATCTGTCCGGATGAATGGAACTGAATGGGTCATCGGGTTTCAGCTGCTGGTTCTGGAAAACCGTCCCGACACCTTTCCATGCAGTCAGAGGAAACACGACAGCATCAGAGGCGATGGATGGATTGAAGGATGGATGGATGGATGGATGATACAGGAAAAATGTGACCACAACTTTACAGTAGTCAGTCACTACAAAAAAAAATGGCCTCAGTTCCCTGGAACATGGCGCAACGCTGCCCTCTTGTGGTGGCAGATGGAATCACTCTCTTTTTCTTAGTCTATTAAATAGAAATCCTTCTTAATAATCAGAAACCTAAAAGTATGATGGAGCATTGGAGATAGAAAAAACAGGAGCAGATTTCTGGCAAATCAGCTCAGAAAAGTTCTGAGTTTGAAAAGTCGAACATCTGTTAGAAAAAAAAAATCAAATATTTAGACAAATGAATTTCAAAGTTTCTGAGATTTTTCAAGCACATTTTCAACTTTTCAATTTGAGATTTTTTTTGAATGAAATCTATTTCTCTTTCTTTCTCTCTGCAATGGCTGTAATATGCTGTTGTATAAATCCGATTTGGAATGTACATAATTTAAAAATCTTCCAGTGAAATAATAGAAATATCAGAAAAATGTATTTTTAAAAAAGGCATCAGTTTTCATAAAAACTTGATTAAATATCACATTAGTTTGGTATATTTTATTCTTTATTACAGATAAAGAAAATAATTGATAAAAATCAGCTGTAAGATCAGAATTAATTTTATTTTCTCTTACATAAACATGTCATAATTATCTGATTCATGATCTAGTTTAATGCAGCAGCGACACGCAGGGCTAAAAAACAAAAATATGTTTCTACATTCTCAACACATCATGGTTTCAGCAGCTAAAAACAGAAACTAGTTTCCAGGATCCGGGCCATGAAGCAGAGCTGCGGCCCAGTCTGGGGATCAGACGGTCCAGGAAGGAGTTGGTTCCAGTTTCACGACGTTTCCCTCAGTCAGAGCGACTCCCTTACTCCTTCAGCCAGGTGAGTAGCTCAGGTGTGTAGTAGGTGATGATGATGTCGGCGCCTGCAGGTGACACCAACAGAACCTCAGGAGACAAATCTAGTACCTTAAGGATTGTAGAGTCTTTTCAGTCTCTAGGGCTGGTAGAAACTCAAAGGCCCGCCAGTATACCTGACTGGTGGTTCTATAAACCACTGATTGTTTTATTTGAACCAGATCCTCTAAATGAAACCCTCATTTTGTCAGCAGGTGGACTCTTCCACCTCACCTGCCCTGCGGAAGGCCGTCATGGCCTCCATCACAGCGGCCCGCAGGTCGAACGCTCCGGCCTTCGCTCCGTGCCACAGCATGGCAAACTCCCCCGACACGTTATACACCGCCAGAGGATGGTAGGGGAACTGCAGGAAGGATCCAGAAAAACATGGACGTGTCAGAAAATAAAGACAGCAAGAATGAAAATGGACAGATGAAAACAGATGATAAATGTAGATGAACAGGTGAGTTGATAAATAGATGCGTAGATAAACAGAGGAGGGGTTAATGGCTAAATAGATAACAAATAAAATGCACAAAAATGTTGAAAAGCTCGTCTGCTCACCTTGTCCTTCACCTCCCTCATGATGTCCAGGTACGGCAGGCCCGGTTTCACCATCAGCATGTCGGCTCCTTCCCTCACGTCTCGCTCCTGATGAGCACAAAGCCAGAGGTCAACCAGAGGTCAGCCTCACCGGCTGTGTCCAAACAGAACCGGACTGGAAAACCCACCACGGCTCGCAGCGCCAGGCCTCTCGCTCCGGCTGGAAGCTGGTAGCAGCGGCGGTCTCCAAACGCGGGCTTTGACTGGGCCGCGTCCCTACAGAACGCAAAACAAGAGGCAGAATTAGAAACGCCAGGAAAGAACGATGAGCTGGATGAATAAATACAAGAGAAAAATATGGAAGGAAAAGAGAAACTAGAAGAAAATATAAAAGATCTCCATGTTTTTATTTCGTTTTTTCTTCCAAAAGGAAAAAAGAAAAACAAAAAAAAGCATGCAGAAGAAAAAAGTAAAATGGAAAAAAGAATAAAATACAAAAAGAACAATGAAAACAAAACAGGAAAAGAAGAGAAAAAATAGAAGGAAAAATAATCCATGTCTTGTTTTCTCTTTTTAAAATAAGAAAAAAAATTTGAAAAATGAGAAGAAAAACAAAAATGGTAAAAAAAAAGTGAATTGGTTCTGAAGCGGCGGCTGAATTTACCGGAACGGACCGTAGTAACAGGAAGCAAACTTTGCGCTGTAGCTCAGCACTGTGACCTGCAAACACAGAAACATGGAGTAAAATAAACTAATCTTGTGTTTGTAAGAAATGTTCCTGCTGCAGAGCTTCACCTTGTTCCCCAAACCGTTGGACAGCAGAGATTGTTTGATGGCTCTGATCCGTCCGTCCATCATGTCAGACGGAGCGATGATGTGGCAGCCTGCACAGGAAGTTCAGCTCCGGTTACAACGACTTCTGTTCAGGTTCGGTTCAGACATGTCGGGTCAGAGGTTTCTCCTTACCGGCCTGAGCGTAAGAAAGAGCGACTTCGCCGAGCCGCAGGCAGCTGGCGTCGTTGTTCAGGGAGCCGTCCTCGTTCAGGATGCCTGAGAAGAAGAAAAAAGAAGTCAGACAGGAAGCAGATTGTCTGTGAGGACGCAACAGGAAGTGGACGCTGACCGCAGTGTCCGTGGGAGGTGTAGGGACACAGGCAGACGTCACACGCCACCAGCAGCTCCGGGAACAAACTGCGGATCTTTTTAATGGCCAGAATGGCGGGCGTGTCGTCCGAGTCGGCGCCAGAACCGCGTTCATCCTGGAGGCACCAGAACACGGAACCAGACTGGGGATTATGCAGAAGTCACTGATTCACATATTAATGGGTTTTTCATATTTACTTTGACTGACCTTTGCTATTTTTGCCGGGACGCCAAAAATGAGGACGCACTTCAAACCGTTTCCAACAAGCGGCCGCAGCAGTTCCTCCACCTTATTCACGCCATACCTGCAGAACAAAGACCTTTATGTTATTACTGAGGTCATAAAGGCACTTAGCAAATTACCCAGGGCGAAATTAAAGATAAACACATTGAATATAATGAAACTATGAAATGTGAAATTCTCAAAACTTTTAAAATAACTCCAAATAATAAATATAACTTAAAAATATTCAAATTAAAAAATAAAGAAATTAAATAAAATCATTAAAAAACCATTTTAAAAACTTTAAATAAAAAATAAACCAACTGAAAATTATGAGATATATTAAATATTACACAGAACAAAAATATCAATAAATTAAAATTGTCTTATATTATGTAAAAAAATGTCTTACTTGATTACTAACGAAAATGCAAAATAATAATAAAATCACTAAAAAATAAATGTATGAAATATGAAATGAATTACCAAAAGTACTTTGATAAATTTAAAACAAGTTCTAAAAATTAAGTAAAATTAATAAATCAACCGTCAATAAATAAACTATAGATTTTTAAATAAACAGATAGATCTAAATTTATGAAACTAAAAGACTGCATGATATATTAAATACAATTAATCAATACATAAAAAAATAACATTTTATTTTTCTTAGTCAAAATAAAACAAATGAAATAAGTAAAAAGTTTATGAGAAATGTAATTTAAAAAGCTACAAAAAGAATAAAAAATTAAATGTATATAATAATATTTTAAAAAATAGCTGAATAAGCTAAAAAATAAATCTCAATGAATTAATAAAATGTATTAAAAACATTTTTGAACAAAGCTAAATTAAAACTAAACCCATTTACTGTAGAGAACAGCCTTCGTTTTAAATAAAACAGGTTTCAACCTCTGAGTTCCTCCTAACTGATCTGACATCAGCTGGCCGGCCGTCTAACCGCCTCTCTGCTTATCTCAGTCCAGATTCTCACTCTTCCCTCCCAGCAGCGTTTATCTGACAACAACACCCACGTCGGCCCTCGACAGTTCGGCCCCTGGCTTTCCTCTGGGCCCGACCTCCCAGGTGAGACTCACCTGGCCTGACCCGGCAGGCTCCCGATCGGCTCCACCGCGTCCGGACTGTCTCTGCAGAACAAGCAAACGGAGCAAACTGAACGTCAAACTCTTCCAAACAGCAGGTTGAACCCAGTTTGTTTCAGAAAACGAGGAGCAGCTCCACCGACGTGATGAAGATGGGGTAGATGAGGTTGTCTGGTCTGAGGTCAGCGGCGCAGCTCTGCCAGTAGCGCAGCGTCGGGTGGAAATACCCGCTGTGGAGGACCGATTGGGCCGCCGTCTGCATCGTCAAAACTACCAGCAAACAAAACAGAAGCAGAACACCAAGATCAAACCAGGGCAGGATAAAAACTACATTTAGATCCATTTTTCTACCCATAATGCAAAGCTGGATCAGCCGAGCTTCAAGCAGGAAGTGAGTGGAAGTGAGTTTTTGCTGCCCACTCACAGGGAAAACTGGGCAAGCATGCATGAAAGAACCAGGATGAAACAGAGGAACGAGAAAGAATAATAATCCTGAGGTCACATCAGCTCTAAAATGTTTTTTTAAATAATAACCTAATATGTTGATTTTGTAGAAAAACTTGATTGTTTTTATATTATTATACATTAGAATATAGTTTTGTCAAAAGATCCTTTAAGAAAAACTAAATATTTTCCATTTTTCAGTTCATTTCCTAAGACAAAATATAAAATTATTGAAGAGACACAAACAAAAATGCTGCAATTTAAAAAGGAGGAATATTGCGAAATATTGTTATAACACACCGGATGTAGGTTTAGGATAATTTCCTCATAAAACTAGTTAAAGGTTTTAGGTTAGTGAGATGAACTTTGACCTATCTCTAGTAGATAAAAGCATCTTAACACGTTAATTACACAGAGATAATAGTAAAATATCGAACAATAAGCAATAAAAAGTGTTTTATTCTAAACTCAGGATTCCCATAAACACGACGCGACCTTATATGGGAGGATAATAAAACAGTAAAATCAAAAAACAGCCACTTTAGTACAATAATAAGCGTCTGTTCACATAAAATAAACTTTCCTTCACCGTTTAAAAGCAGGTCAACTCTCTGTCCATACATTAGCATTTTAGCTAATAAAATACCTCCAAAGTGAGCCCGGAAATGAGATAAAGTTATCTATAACTTTGTACAACTGTAAGAAAATTAAAAATAGAGATAAAATCCGACATTAATGCATGAAAAACAGATAACCTGACCTCGGAGGAAGAAAGCAGGAGACTTCTTGACTCTTCAGCTCCGTCTGATAAAAAAGCTGCTGCTTCTTCTTCTCCTCCTTAAATTCAGCAGCGACTTCAAGCAGCACTTCCGCCTCCTACCGGTGAAGGCGAGAATCTGCTGCCAGGGGTTAAAGCTTCCAACAAAACTCTGTAAGGACAAAATTGTTAGTGCTTTAATTCCGATAGATAGAAATCCTAGATAGTTCCTTCTTTGTCTAAGAAAAACATTGTTGACTGGGAAAAAAGACATACAGTTTGAAGAATTGTTTAATAACAGATTTTTCTGTTATTATGTTATGTTAAGTAAGTACACCCTCATTTTTATCAGAACTTCTATCCTTCCTCATGATGATTTATCAACCTGCCTCTGATTTCACCTCAGAGCTTCTACTTCCTGGTTCTGTTGCTCTGAACTGGAAAAAACGACATCATTTACGCAACATCCGTCACATTTACTTTCGGTTTGAAATAACTGATGTACATGTGGCTCCAGACCGTTGGTTGGATCTCAGGCTGTTTAAATTTTTATTCTTTAACTCCTTGGATGGTTTGAACAAATTGTAAGTTTAATTTGTTTATTTCTTGAATTTTTAAAATCACTTTAACTTTTTGTGACTGTTTCTAATCTCTGACGTTTGGAGAAAAGTTTCACTTCTGATTTCTGGTGAAATTTTAATATCTGATGTTTGAAGTCTAATCTAGAGGATTACTGAAGGATTATTATTTTACTGATGAACTGGAACCAATCAACACGATGAACAGCTGATGTTCAATAAAATCCATGTGCATTGTCTGAAATGGATCAGAAGGTTTTGGGAAACATCCTCTTTCTGCTCTCATGTTTCATTGAGGAATGATTTTAACAAACACTGGTCATGCAATACGCCCTGCGACAGACTGGTGACCTGTCCAGGGTGTACCCCGCCTCTCGCCCGGAACGCAGCTGGAGATAGGCACCAGCAACTCCCACCCCGTTAGGGAGAAGGGTGACGGAAAATGGATGGATGGATGGATGGTCATGCAATACAAACATTTTTAGCTAAGAATTTTAATTTTTAATGTCTTTCATCCATATATGTTAGTAATATTGTAATAATCCTCCCTGTTGGCACATGACAAAAACATCCAGGTGTCAAAAGTTGCTGCTGCCTTATATGGAGTTTGGTAAAATAGGTTTGCTTATTCACCTAAAAAATGTTCTCATCATTCATTGGTGCTTCCTTTGTTATCCACATTTGTTTTTCTTGCTTTATCTTGCATGTCAGCTGAAACAGTTTGATCTATTATTAGTTCTAATTCATCTTGTTGTAGGAAGTTTCCAGCTCCATGTTGTCCTGTTGCTGCTTCTTTTAACATTTGATCAGCTGACCTGGTTTCATTATAGAACCTCATCCTTACTTGTGCTGTGCTCTGCACACTAACAGATTGCTGGCTTTAGCTGGAAGTTGTATTGCTTGTAGCAGAGCTGTTAGCAAAGAGGCATTTTGTTAGAGATCTTCCATGTGGATGTTTATCAAATCCATCAAGGTGGAGCAGTTCTGTTTTACTCCTGACAGATGGCACAACCAGAGTTGGCTCTTCTGCAGAACATTGTTATTACTCTCTTTTAAATAAAAATCACCATCCGGAAATTAAACCTAAACCTCAAATCCTCTAATTCAATATTTCTTTATGAATTTAATGATCATCAATCAATCAAACCTGGATTAAAGGTTTTAAACTTAGTCTAGAAAGTATTAATTTTATTTGCAATCATCAGTTTGGAGTAACTGATGATTACTCCATCAGTTACTTAAAATATCAACGTTTCATTGAACCTTGCATTTCAGACCAGCTGACAATGTATTTTTTATTATTATTATTATTAAATAATAATTTGATGAGTTACTCAGTTCCTGACTTCGGTCTGTTTGTTCTCATAATCCCTCATTTCCATCAACGCAAAGCGACACAAACAGAAACATCAAAACTGATCAGATTTTCACTCACAAACTTTCTGTTTTCATTGGTCTTCTGTGCTCAAATTATCACATTTTCTGAAGCTTCAAGAATTTTCCATGTTTGTTAACATTTTTAATGTGTTAATATTTATCTTTAGTTGTCAGGATACTGTTTTAGGTAACGTCCGCATTTTAAAAGAGCCATCGCAGACATATGTTAGAATCCAGCAGCAACTGAATCTCCTGCTGCTGCAACACTTCACCCATTTCAATAAAATGTCAATTCATTTAAAGCAGGGGTGCTCAAGTCCAGACCTCGAGAGCTACCGTCCTGTAACTTTTAGTTGCAGCCTTACTCCCGTAGACCAGGCTCAGCTATGAACAGGCCTGGTAATGAGCCATTCATTTGATTAAGGTGTGTTGAAGCAGGGATGCATCCCATACTTGCAGGATGGTAGCTCTCGAGGACTGGACTTGAGCACCCCTGATTTAAAGAATTAAACTAAATTAACTGTTCAATTTAACTGCAACAAATACTTTGGTCTATGAATACTGCAGTATTATCCATCCATCCATCCATTTTCTGTCACCCTTCTCCCTAACGGGGTCGGGAGTTGCTGGTGCCTATCTCCAGCTGCGTTCCGGGCGAGAGGCGGGGTTCACCCTGGACAGGTCGCCAGTCTGTCGCAGGGCAACACAGAGACAAACAGGACAAACAACCACACACACCTAGGGAGAATTTAGGAAAGCCAATTAACCTAACAGTCATGTTTTTGGACTGTGGGAGGAAGCCGGAGAACCCGGAGAGAACCCACGCATGCACAGGGAGAACATGCAAACTCCGTGCAGAAAGACCCCGGGCCGGGAATTGAACCCAGGACCTTCTTGCTGCAAGGCAACAGCACTACCCACTGCGCCACTGTGCAGTATTAGTTATTATTATTTTATTGATTTATTATATTTAATTTTAAATCCAAACTAGCATGTATAATTAGAATATTCCTATAAAAAGGAAACTTTTGCAAATCATTATTAGCTTAGAATCTTTAATCGTTTTTATTTGGTGTAATTTAGTGGCATAATTTTAAAAAGACATTGTTCTCTGAGAAAAATGTCTTATTTTTATTGTTTTTATTTTTATTATTGTTTCTTTCCATTTCTCACTTTAGCACCTGTTTAAATTGATTTACTTTAAGTTTTTTAGGAAAGTCATATTTGCATTTTGAGCAAGCAAAACAGTTGTTCCTATATATATATATCTGTCATATGGTGGTGTGGTGAGGCGGTGAGGCAGACGCTGGAGGCCCAGGTAGGTGAATGGTAATGATTATTTAATGAAAAGCAGTCCAAAAACAACAGTCAACAAAACAGAAAACAGCTCGCGGCCAGGCAGCACAGCTGAGCGGAAGCCAGGGCTCAAACCGGTAGCATCTGGTCATACAGGCGGCTAAACAAATCTGCAAACATGTGACAACGACAAGGAACAAAGACACAGGAGGAACTAAATACACTGAGGACAATCAAGGGAACAAGACACACCTGGGAACAATCGAGGGGAAGACAGGACAACAAGGAGACTTAGGACACAGAAAACTCAAACAAACACAACAGAAAAACCACGGAACATGACAATATCAGGATCAGGCCACTACAAACTTTGTAGTTTTTGTGGTTCCTGAAACCCTTTTATTTTTCTTTTTTGTCTTTTTCTCAGTGAGACGTCTCTCCACTGGCTTTCTGTCTTTGAAGGTATAGAATTGCTAAAAACCATCCAGTATCTTTACATAATTTTAGTACTCTGCGTTTTAGCTTAATATAGATATTTTGTGCTTTTTCTTCAAAGAAAGTGCTCCAGCTGAGCGCTTAGCATACTCTGAAGAAGAAAGCTTCTAGATCAAACTAATTTTGATTCGGTTCTTAACTTTGGATTATAATTCAGAGGACACAAAGTTTTACCCTCAGAGAATGAAGCACTATCCACACACACACACACACACACACAGGATGGAGACACCAGTGGGTCTCCATTTGTGGATTGTTTGGAAAATTGAGAGCATCAATTTACTGGATTGAACTGGAGATTGATAAAACACGGAGTGGAGTTTTTTCTTTGCATTTTTGTGCCATAAAGGGATTGGAAACCAAATCTGGAAAGATTTTGACTGGAAACTAAAAACTAGATTTAACTGAACTCCATTAAAAGCTTCTCTCCTTCCTCATGAAGATTTTATCAACCTGTCTGATTTCACTGCAGACATTCCACTTCCTGGTTCTGCTGCTCTGAAATAAGAAACGACAAACCATGTGACCTGTGACGTCATCAGTTATGCACCATCACATTTACTTCCTGTTACTGATAGTGGGCGGCCCTGGTCTGGTTGTTGTGACGCAGTTTGTTGTTCAGATGTTTTTCTTCAACTGTTTGGATCGTTTGAACAAACTGTAAGTTTTCTTTGTTTCCTACTTGACCTTTTTCTACATGAACGTTCCTGCTGGTTGTTGGTCAACAGGTTCACTTCTGATTTCAGCTCAAAGTTTAATGTCTCTGCTGTTTGAAGGCTGATCTACAGGACTGTTAAATTACTGATGAACTGGAAACTGGAACAACAGGATGAACAGCTTATTATATGTTTTCTGTTTTCTTCTCTGAAAATACTGACTCTAGTATCCACCATTAACTTTAGCTACTTTCCTGTTGCTTACTTTCAACTAAAAATATTATTGTTAAGAATTATTGTTAAGAACTATTGACATTAAATAGTTAATCTTTGATGGGGAAGATAATCTACTTGTAGAAATTAATATTTTTGAACTAAAATAGCTCATAATATTCAGTCAGTTTTTGAAAATGTTGCTCCATGTCTCCATCTAGTGACTGAAAGTCATAAAGCAGCTGATTGCAGCTTCCTCTGACTGACTGCATTCACCTGACACTGATATGGCATCCTGACATTAACTTATTTTTTAGACAATTACAGAGTCTAAAAAATAACAAATACAATTAAAATGAACATCAATTATCTGCATTACCTTTACATCCAAACTAAGTCAGCAGTCAGTGGATCTGAAAACATGATGTCATAGTGATCGCATTGAGCCGGCCCATTGCATAAATGAACTAAGCAGCTACTTATGGCCCCTCAGGCCTTCAGGAGCCCCATAATTACTAACATTTTAACATAGACCACAGATATAGACATTTAATGTGTTTATTGAGAATATCAATGCTGTTAAATTTGTTTTGTTTCAGCATTGATAAAATAAAAGATTTTAAATTGTTTAACATTTTAGATTTTAAGGATCTGACAAGTTTACTATGTAAAAGTACAAAGAACAATCGTCATAGTTAGAATGTTTTGTTACCATTTTGTTACCAACAATCTGATGCTCTGACATTACTCTTTAAGTTTGAGATCTGTTTGTTCACAAATACATCGCAGTAAACTACAATTATTACTGTTTGCCTTTAAGGTTGGCCAATTAAACTAGAACCACAGAAATTAATCAATCTATTGAGGTCTTATTTAGCGCCACAGATACTGTTTTAGTTGCCTGAGCTTCACGGGGCAAGTTTTTCTGATTGCCACACATTGCTCATGTGAATAAAGAGTGTTGTGGCATTATTTTTTGGTATTGAGAGAGCAATGATATGATGTGGAGGGAAGGATTATTAATGAAAATGAGAAGAATGGGAATAAATGGTTATATGTTTAGATGGATTAAAAGTTTCTAGAAGAAAGACGAATACAAGTGAGGATGGGGACGGATTATTCTGAGAGTTTGAATATAGATAATGGGACACCACAGGGCAGTGTAGTAAGTCTGTTATTATTTTCAGTGGTAGTTAATGATATGTTTAAAGAAGCAGAGGGTGGAATGGGATTTTCACTTTTTGCTGATGATGGAGCAAATGTGGAAAAGAGGAAGAAATTTAGACTTTAATGTAAAGAAGCTTCAGGGAGAAATTTCTACTGCAGAGAAATGGTCATATAAATGGCTTTTAAACTTTCTGTAGAAAAAACTAAATGTTTTTTTTACAAGGAAATGAGTTGAAGAAAAAAATGACTTAAAGTTATATGGACAGGATTTGGAAAGTTAAACAACAAAAGTTTCTTGTGGTGGTTTGATGAATGACATGGGATGCTCACATTCAGAAAATAATCGATAAATGTAGAAAAGTATTAAATATAGTGAGGTGTTTAGTTGGAACAGAGTGGGGAGCTGATAGAAATTCATTAAAAGCAATTTATACTGGGTTAATTAGGTCAGTCGTGGACTATGGATGTATAGTTTATAACTCAGCAGATACAAACCTCCATAAGTTAAATATTATCCAACATCAGGCCTTAAGAAAATGAACTGGAGCTTTTAAAACATCTTCAGCAGCAGCACTACAGGCTGAAATGGGAGAAATGCCTCTTAAACCTAGAAGGGATCAATTATCTTTAAACTACTGGTCAAATTTATAGGGACAAAGAAAAGATCATCCAACATTAGAGATGCTTAAACCTGGATGGGAAAGGAAAAGAAACAATTAAAGAGCTTTGGATGGATAATAAACTCTAAAGTTAATGAAATTCATTTAAATCAGTTTTATGTCGGATCCATTACCTGCAGTTCCACCTCGGATCCTTCCTGATGCTGAAGTGGATTTTTCATTATTAGA
>VMRN01000274.1:20981-40393 GCA_010277015.1 Poeciliopsis turrubarensis
GCTGAAATGTGCTGTACAAATAAAACTTGATTGATTGATTGATTGATTGATTAACATTAAGAATTATTTATCAACAATGAAATATCAAGCAAACATGCACAAAATTTACAAGTTATTTAATTCTTCTATTAATTATTTTGACTTTGTTCCTGTTGTCAACCAATCAAAACCCTGCGATTACCAGCTCACATCCTGTAAAAAAGTTGTCACATGACACACTTACATGGCAACAGCAATCAAACATTTTAGCAGTACATTGGTGAACAACAGAATGTTCACAAATCACCCAGTGGTCTAATTCAATATAGAAAAGCTAGAGAAGAATTTTGTGCTTCTTAAGCTACAGATCAATTCTCATAGCTGGTAGAGAATGTAGGATCAGACTCTGTGAAATCTGACCTAATGTGTGCATGTCATTGTTTTTGTTCACTATCTCTTAAAGAAAACATTCTTGTGTTGTAGCATACAGTCTGCATTTATAGTGATTCACACATTGCCCCCAGGCTCCTCCCTCCACACAGTTTTTCACATGGAAAAGGCAATTATTTGGGACCCAGCATGAAACTATCATTTCACAACCAGCTGCGTCCATCTGAGAGCCACAGCCTCTTCTCAGGCAGGCAGAACATTTAAATACAAAGACACAAATTAGAAGTAAAGTCTTATTCATGCAATTAACCTCGCAAAGGTAAAAATGTATTGAAATTGCACTGTATTGAATGTGAAAATTAACTTTTAAAAGTCAAATGTTTTGCAAGAATCTTATTTGGCACCAGGTTTTGTTTATCGCACACCTGCAAGCTGATGCAATTACTCTATTAAGTCATATTCCTAGAAAGAATATATTCATATTCCTTCTCTAGTCATATTCCTAGAAAAGGATTATGACTTCTCACATTGTCACCTGACCATAAGCAGGAAACCCAGTTGTGTTTTAGTAATAAGGATATTTATAGGGAAGACACACAGTGTCTTCTGATGTGTCTTCTCTACAACGGAGTAAAATGAAATAATTGTACCTTTCATATACCGAGTTAGCTTCAGATACAATTAATCACCTGTTGGAAGTACTAGGCACCAGAGCATGTCGCTAAAACAGTCTCATAATTCAGAAAAGCACAGAACACTTGTATTTTTTATGCAAACACAAATATCTCTTGATTGACATATGGATCGCATCCTGTGTGAATCTTGTGCATTTGTGAATCTTAATCTGCACATTTCTGAATTATGAGACTATTTTAGCTCCATACCAGAGAGTTAAATGTCTTTGACCAATTCAGTATGTCCTCTGGATATTCAGGTATATTGTGGCAGACTCAGCTCTCCTGACAGCCTCACAGAATGTAGTTTGTGTCATTAGTTATATGGAACGACGGAAAATGAGCATTTGATTAAATCCAGTATATTTATGACAATATTGCATGTTCATTAATATTAACATTTCAAACAACTTTTATTATTCTGTCATGAACACACACACACGCACACACACGCACACACACGCACACACACGCACACACACGCAATATCTCTCTATATAGATATATTGTCCAGTCTTACTTGATTTGCATCTTACAAGCAGAGAATAGTTTTGTAGTTTCAGAATCACCTAATGCTGGCACACTATCAATTACAATGTTCAAGAGGATGAAAAAATCATCATTTTTAATCGTATGTATTTTGTCGGTAATATTTTACAAACAAAGTCATCACTACTGAGAGCTGAAGTACTGAACGACTCAACACAATTATTCTGTGGGAGTCCGGAGAACTACTGTATATCATCAATGATTAGAAATGGTTCCAGTTTAGTGCAGGTTTTTGTTCATAGCTTTTACTAAGCATCAAAATGTTTCTTCCGCATCATAAGCTTGTGTTATTTTCCACTGAAGAAAGACTAGACTCTTTAAATATTCACAGCCTTTATGCGCAAGCCCCGCCCACTTTACATGTTATTTCAATTTTGGATTTTGGTTTATGACTTTATTAAGTATTAAATAACTGTGGAAAGGGGAGAATGAATGTCTTAAAACATGTAACAAATAGACCCACTAAGCTTGACCACAAATAATTCATTTTGGTAAAGAACCACAGATCCCAGTAGCTTCGGCCCCGGTCTGCAGTCCGTCAGTCAGTCAGTCCGTCAGTCAGTCCGTCAGTCAG
Organism: Poeciliopsis turrubarensis; assembly: GCA_010277015.1. Lineage (NCBI taxonomy): Eukaryota > Metazoa > Chordata > Actinopteri > Cyprinodontiformes > Poeciliidae > Poeciliopsis > Poeciliopsis turrubarensis. The sequence goes on from VMRN01000274.1 coordinate 23,148, forward strand.
TCAGTCAGTCCCTCCCACTTCAAGTGACCACTATTCAACCCCTGGGAGCTCGAAGCGCACAGACTCTGCTGCCGGGCTGTTGTGCGCAAACGTTTGCCCAGACCGCAGTCATGGCAAAAGATGCTCGAGACAGCTGGGGGAGTCCGACGCAGTTTGTTCTGGCTTGTGTTTCATATGCAGTCGGACTGGGGAACGTATGGAGGTTTCCTTACCTCTGTCAAATGCACGGTGGAGGTAAGTTACGCATTCCGGTTCCTCTACTGTAATGTCCATGTTTGTCAGATGCATAAACAGCTGATGTTTGTGTTGGTCTACTTTCTATGTCTGATTGATTAGAATCTGATCAGATCAATCATGTTCAGTAATGGCCGTTAAAATGTCGCCAGGTCCAACATTTTCAACTTGCCGCTGTGCTTTATTGCGAGCAGGAAAAGCAGTTGTCAATCTAAATGTATGTGGAAGCTCAGAATGCAGAAGTCTTTGTGACACAGCGGCTGATCAGCGGCTGATCAGCGCCGGGTTTGGACTGAGCCGTTTACAGTGATGGTGGTAAATTTCCACCAGGGAACCCAGAGCTGCTGCTGCTGTTAACAGGCTGCTGTTTCACACAGTGGGAAGCATTTCTGACAAATAGTGACTCCTGAGGTTTTACAAGGTTACACTTTACAGACTGTTGATTCTGAAGAAAAAAGGACAGACAAACCTTCAGGACTGATTCCAAAGTTCTTCCTTATGGTGTAAAGTCTGGACTAGCGCTGTAAAATCTTTGATTAAATGACGTGGTGACAGAAAGTCTTTCCTCTCCATGTGTCGATGTTATGGTTCATTTTCTGCAGGTGAAAACATGTCATGTGGACCCGTTCAGGGTCAGCAGCAGAACCTTGGAATGAACAAGGAAGAGATCAGAGACACCATGTGCTTTATTTAAGGGCTTTAAATGATAGTCTGCTCGGTTCACTGAGGAAGTTTAAACATCTCAAACAATCTTTGTGCATCACTAGTTTGATTCATTCTGAGGAAAGGGGGAAACATGCAGATAAAACTGCAGAGGATTAGAAGATGTTGATCTAATTAAGCAACGTGATCAGGAGCTTTTAATGTTTTATTTCCATCTCTATAACTCCATTGTCAGCTTTGAAGAAAGAGTGCAATTTTTCTGCTTGATGTTGTTGCACACCTTTTAAATGAACCTTTTTCAGTTTTGCAAACCAGTGTGCTTCAAATGTCTATGATGAAACATCATAAAATTTCACAAACAGCATGCCTTTTCTTTGACCAAAAGGCACTTTTTTCATTTTTAATGACTACGTTTTTACATACATTAAAATTTTGAATAGTACTGTAAAACTTATGTTAGGATTTTTGGGCTTAATGTCCATCCATGCATCCATTCATCCATTCTCTTCTTATTTGGGGTCAGTTCGCTGGGGCAGCAGCCTAATCGGAGAGATTCAGTCTTCCCTTGGACAGGGCCGGCCCACAGTATAAGCCACTAAGCGGCCTCTTCCAGCCCCAAGGCCAGTAGAGGGCGCCCTACGTGGAACAGATTTTTTAAATGATTTCTATGTTATAATATTACCAAAACACAATTTCATTCTAAAGTTGTGATTTCATTTTACAAAAAAACAATCTTTCTGTCTATAAAAAATGTATGCAGAATTCACACAAAAAGAAAAATAAATTGCTCTTGGGTGACGCCTGGTGGCCGCAGTAAGGTCGCGCTTCACCAGTAATATGACCTGCATCGCAATGTAGCACATCCAAATGTCCAAAGCACCAGTGGAAGATAAGTTATAAAGGAACATCTAAAAAAAGAACTTATCCTTCAGAAACAGGGAGAATAGAAAAAAAGACAAGATAAAGAAATGTTTTCATGTATGTTGTTAATGTAATAGTCATCAAAAACATTTGTAGAGCTGCTAATTGAAACTTAGCATGATCGCAACCTTGAGTGGTCCAGTTCAACAGCCAAACATTTCTGCTAGAATGTTTGCATTTGTGTGAAACTGAGTTCTAACTTTGAATTACTTGATTCTTGTTGTCGGCTCTAAATGTTTCTGGGGTTTTTGGCTTCACAACAATATGTTTGATAGAGTTTGATAATAAATGAAACTTCTCAATGTTAAGGTTAGGGTCCACGTTCTCAGATGAGAAAGACTCACCTGGTACAAATTAAAATTTTAGCTCTTTTAATGATACTTAAGAGAAATTTATTTAATCAAAGAATGTCATAAATATATGTGTATATATTCTATCTTACGTAGGGGTGCACTAATTGCAGTTTTCTGGTCGATTGCCATTTATCAATTTTGATTTTGGCCAATACCAATTTTTATCGTCTGAAATGTTAATAAATAGAGCAAGAAAGTCACTGAGTTGGCAGCAGTGGGGTGAATATTGTTAACTGCAAACATGCACTTACTTCAGCTCCTCAGGGGGAACCTCTTTCAGAGGTCTACAAATGTAGACCTCTACAAATGTAGACCTCTGAAAGAGAACCAGAGGTCTTCCTCTGGATCTCCTTCTGGTGGGATGTGTCCAGAACATCTCACCAAGGAGACGTCCTTCCTAACCAAATGGCCAGGCCACCTCATTTGGCTTCTTTCAGTATTCATGACAAGTGACTCTACTCAGTGTTCCTCCTAGATGAGTGTTTCCCAACACGGCCCTGCATGATTCATATGTTTCCCTGCTTTAATGCACCTCATTCAACTGATTGCAGTTAATCAAATACCTGATAATTGAAATTCCCTGGGCTGAAGCAAGGAAACACCTAAAACATGAGGGGCAGTATGCCTGGAGCAGCAGTCCCCAACCACCGGGCCGCAGACCGGACCAATCGGTAACGGGCCACACAAGAAATAATGAAATATTTCTGTTTTATGTATAATTTGAGCCTGAAGGATCTTTTAAAGCACTTTGAAATGCCTTGTTGCTGAAATGTACTATACAAATAAAATTTGATTTGATTTTGATTTGATTTGATTTTGGAAATCCTTTCACCGGATTCTCTCAGCTACGTCTTGCGCCAACATTGAGCTGCAAGCAGCAACATGAGTAAGAACCAGATCAGATTCTTTGGAAGGGGAAAAGGCCCAGAGAAGAGACAGGAGAATGGATTTATCCCGGTAGGTGATTCTCACATTCCAAGCTGCTCTGCATGATATGATGACCGTCTGTTAATGAGGGAATGAAGCTCAAACTGCTTCTCTACTTCGAGACCATGAAAACCCTGTGCATCACTTTGGGAGTCATTGTCTCTCATCACTCCCAGACTGGAGCGTCTCGTTGCAGAGAAACAAGCTCAGGGCTCCCATTAGTCGGTATTGTGAGTTAAAATTTTCACAAAAATAAAATGTTCGTTTTGTGGCACGGCTGTATCTTATTTTGAAGGAATATGTAAACGTTACCATAGCGACCAGAGTCAGAGAGCATAAGGGGAGTGGTTGAGATGAGAGGAGTAGAGCTTGTGAGTTTTAGGTCACGAATTAAGGATTGTCGGACGATTTTTTCAAATTTCTGTGACAACACACGACGTGAACCAATAAAAGTACAACAGGTTTGATCAGTTCGTGTGTCCAGCCACATGACAGGAGCAACACACCACCCACGAACCGATTCCACTCACGAACATCCCGATTCCAGAAGAAAACCCAGTTAAACCCCCAACATGCCATACTTGAATTTGGAATAATCAAATCAAAAGATGATGATGTAGAAGCAGTAGTGATAGTTTGTGCACTCATTCTAAGCAATAAAAGATGCAACAGTAAGAAAAGGCATTTGATAAAAGACTGCAGGAGCAGCTGCTCTATTTGCTGCACGATGTACTAAACTGGACTCTCAGTTGCGCCCTGTCAGCTGTTTGGGTTTGGTCCCCATGGTTACGTCACCACTCTTGGCTACCTGTCGCATTCAACGGGTTGAGTTCTCGCTCAACCTGGGAAACCCTCACACGCTGCGATGAAAGTGCCAAGAAAATCAAACATGTTGAATATGCCCAATTTTAAATGGAAGCAATCCGACGTTTCACGTAACACACCACACAGACAGGATAATCATACAATTATCACAAGCGACAATCTTAGAACTCGAAATGTTCTAAGATTGTCATTAGGGGAAAATCAGGGCAAAAAATTTTAAATTGTGTCATGTGACCAACCCCACCCGTTCCCCGGGCTGCAGTCAAATTGCCGAGCTTTGACCGGTCCGTAGTGATAAAAAGGTTGGGGACCACTGGCCTAGAGGACCATAGTTGGGAAACACTGATGTCTGACCTTCTCACCCTATTTCTAAAATTCTCTGATGTCCTGCAGAGGAAACTCATTTCAGCTTCACAATAGATCAGTGCTGCCCCTTACCATGCCAGATCCCGCAACAATCCCCCATCAAGCTCCTGCTCCATTTTTTCCTCATTTGTGAACAAAATCCAGAAATACTTGAACTTCTCCACTTGGGCAGAACTTCATTCCCAACCTGGAGAAGGTACTCTACTCTGGTTTAAGAACATAGTTTTGGATTTTGAGGTACCAAATTTCCTTCTGACTGCTGCAGTGAAAGCTAGAAATTATGATCAGATGAAACCAAAAGAACATCACTGTCTTCAAAATGCAAAGACCAGATTCTGGGCCTTCAAAATGGTCCCTGTGCAATCAGTGGGTTGCTGGACCATCTCTGTCATTTTGTCCTTGAGAAAGACACAAGGTCAGAAGGGTCGGTGGTCTGATAGAGCAACTTTGCTTATGTCCGACTGCCCAGGACAGGTGTGGCTACAATCCAGTGGCTACAATCCAGTGGCTATTCGATTGAATCATCTGGCCGCCTCAGGGTAGTACATAACCAGCATACGAACAAAGGGAGTTCAATAATGCAGTATATAAGTATTAGAAATATATTTCTTGAAACCGTCACCATATTGTGACAGTATGGTGAGACAGATAATCTGTGAAAAAAAAATCAAGCTCCTCTGCCTTCTCCCAGGTCTCCTAGTGCTAACTAATGTTTGTAGATTGGGACCCAATAGCAGCAGGCAGAAGATGTTGAATGTTGTGGATGTTTTAAATTTCATGATCCAGGGAAATCAAAAAAGAAAAACAAAGCAAACTGAAGACAACAGCGAACAACTGGTAATCCAGGTAGGGAAACATGGGTAGACAGAAGGATAGTGATGAGCAGAGTAACAAGACGGACTGGCAAGTTGTAACTGAGACTGAGGAGCTTAAATACTGGGAGGGGGCAAATGGAACAGTGGACCTAACTAGATGAGATGATTGATTGCAGGTATGAGTAGTTGGCACAGGAGCTGGCTGAGGGGCGGGGAGAAGATGGCACAGAGAAGCTAAGGAGATATACTGGGGAAAACAAAAGGGAGCTGGAAATACTTCCATTATTAAAGAAAAACTTAAAACTAAAAAAAACCTCATGAACTAGAAGAGAAAAAGACATGAGGGAAAAACTCAAAACAGAAACAAGACTGATAAGAAGTAATGAACGTAGAGCTAGAGTAAGTAGAAGATCTAAACAAAGAAATAACCCAACTAGAATGGCTAAAGAAAGATGGACATGGATTCAGACAAAAGCAAAGTAACAAAATAAGAAAACTAGAAACACTACAGAGGAAGCCAGAGGGAATAAATACTTAACCTGAACCACTAAAGAAAGCTATCCCTAAACTCAGACATGTAAGAACAACTCAACCTGGGGTGATTAAATAACTAAGAAACAAACATTACTAGAATCACGACCAGGAGGCTGAAATAAGGCCGGTGGCCTGGTCTGCCCCAGTAAGGGGCCCCTAGCGACTCCTCGATGCTTCCCCGGGCCTCGGCGCCTCCTCCGCCCTGTGGCCCCTCATCGCCTTCTCGTGACTCTCTCCCTGGTGTGGTGCCCGAGCCTTCTGGCACTCCAGAAACGCTTCCTGTACTGTTCTGGGGCCCCAGACTTGTTCTATATATTTTATATATTTTAATTTTCTGGTCTTTTGAGAGTCATCTGAAGCTCAATAGGGAGGACTACTGATCTTAGTGTTTTTATGTACCAATGTACTTGTTTGTCGCTCATTTAGGAAACATTCCTAATTTATTAGCAAAAGTCTATTAATATCATTTACCAGAGTTTTTAGTTTGGTCACAGTGATTTGTCAACGATTCAGTTTAAACATTCAGGTTTTTTTTGTTGGTGGGACCTACCACTGAAACAGGAACAAAAAAATAAAGATTATTGAAAAGCTTCAAACTTCAAATCAACACCAAAAGGCAACGTGTATGTTTTGTTGACACACAATTAACAAGCTGACATAATCTTATTAACAATTTCATTTGTTACGATTTTGTTCAGGTTACAATACCACGCTACAATAGCCTCAACTTCACCTTCTACTTATAGATCAATAGATCACAAACTCAGAACTCTGGTGATCAAGACAAATGCTTTGCAGCGTGTAGAAATGCATCCTCCCCACTACAAATCCATTTTACAACATATGAGGCTATTTTCACGTGTAATCCTGCCACTAACTTATAACTTGTAGATGCTATCGGATATTTCTGTGTATTTGCCTAAAAATGTCCTTAGGTCATGCATTTCCTTCAGGGTTTGATGTTGTGTGTGAACGCTAGTTCTGAATTAGAAAATGCATTAAAACAAGAGAATTCTGGAAAACTAAACCTGGGCATTGTAGCATAATATTAATGCTTACGAGGCCCTTATTTCAACCCTCAAGTAATAACTGTCATCCCAAGGTCCCATTGTTTGACATTGTTTCACTCTTTGTTTGTACCCAAAGATGTTAATCAAGGGAAAGTAGTAAAGGTTATGAAAGACTGACCCTTACCCTATATGCCTAAAAAACCTTATTTGTATATAACTAGGATTTAATATGAGGAAGCATTTTAAATATGCTATCAATAAATAAATAATACTAATGACAATTAAGGACAATTAAGGAATGACATTTCAGACCGAGTACACCAATTGTGCAATGTTGCTGCAAAGGCAAGAATTTCTTTGGTCATTTACACATGAACTATTTGAGTAGATCATTTTCAACACCTAAACAGGCTTTGCAAAATGGCTGCAGGACTGTTGGTTATAGGAGATTGCTACATACCAGCCACTGCCTAACACCTACTTACAACTCAGCTTTGTAACAACCTCTGCTGCCAGTTCACAGTAAGAAAAGCCATAGATTAACTCACTGCTTCCAGAGAAGTGGAAAGAAGGTTGAGGCTGGGTTTAAGTCATTGTAAATGACATCAACAACTAAAGAAATTGAATAGTGCTCTTAAAATTGGAGATGATTTCATATTTGAACTTGATTTTGCTTTACAGATTGTCCAAGAAAAGGATAAGCATCACTGATTGTTCTGATCAGAAGTTAACACACACCGATTGTTGAATAAACTTGGATCATTTCAATACTAAATATTAATAAATATTGTTTTCAGTGTAGAATAAAAACACTGAAATGAAGATGGTTATTTCATCTTAATTATTCAATATTCAACATTGTATTCAATGTTGAATATAACATTGAATACACAGTGTCAAAATTATACAAACAATCTCATTAAATAACTACACCTGAACTAATGTTTGGAAATTTGACCTGTAACAACTTAAAAACAAATTCTGCACTTCTGCAGACAAGGTTCTGAATAATGCTGGCCAGAATACGTTTAAATTTGTTGGCCTCTTGGCACCAGCCTGGCTTTTAGATGCAGTACAAACATTTTCAATGGGGTTTCAGTTATGGCCATTTCAGCCATATATGTCAGCTTACTTTATCCAATGTAAAACCTGTTTTGATGTATATTTGGGAGTAAGTCTCTGTTGTAAAGCCCAGTTGTGTTTAAGATGTTGATTGGAATTAAACTAAAGAATTTGGATATGTCCTCCGTTTTTATTATGTTCCTGCAATGCATCAGTATTAATGGTGCAGAAACAGACACTGAGCATAACGCTATCATCACCTTGTTTGAATATTGGTACAGTGTTCTGTCTGTACCAATATTCAAACTAATATTCAAAATAGCATGACTCTGGTTTCCTCAGATGGTAAAAATTTCTCCAGAAGTTCTTTGGCCTGTTCATGTGAATGTTGGTAACATTGGTCATGCTTTGGTGTTGATTTTGGAGCAGGGGTTTTCTTCTTGCGCTCTACCCTCATAGTACATGGCTGAATAAAATTTGCCTTACTCTGAACGTGACAGTGATGTTCCATCAACTTCTAATTTACTGTGAATTTGAGTTCTGAGAAAATAGCAAATTGTTAAGGATGATGAAAACAGACTGACATTAGGTTTCTTGAATGCTCCAAGATCCCTCTCCTCAACCCCAGTTTGTTTACCATGCATAAAAGACAAGTACATTTCCATATTTTGTTCATGAAGATTTAAAGTATTTGAGAGGCTGTATATTTGGGCATGAATGTACACACTGAACCCTAACCCTACCCTGCATAGACAATAGGTACCTTGCCTATTGTTTACATATACTTATGTAATCAAATAACCTTTTCTGCTTTACATCACTGGAAGGTAATGCCACCTTCCAGTGACATTACCATCTACATGCCACTGGAAGGTGGCATGTAGATGGTAATGCATCTCTGTGAGGTAAAATGGAATGATTTTTCCATGTTTGGAAAAATATTTTTTCCAAACATGGAAAGATCATTCCTCATAATTTCTCATATGTCATATCAAAACCTCAATCAACAGGAGGAGGGTATATAAATTTGTTATGGAAGTACTAAATTGTGAAAGTGCCTGTGCTTTCTGTACTTAGTTGATTTTTGCTCTGTTATTAAGCATGTTCAGACTTGTGAAGAGTACACTGAGGTGATTAATTTACTCCAAATGAATGAACAGTAGGTTCAAAGGTTAAAAAAAAAAAAAAGGTTCCCTGCTCCAGGTCTAAAAACAATTTTTAAGATCCTCCTGACATTTAGCAGCATTTCAAGAAATTTGACAAAAAAAGCTGTTCCAGGAATTTCATTCTTACCCTTCGCTCTAATATTTAAGTTAAGCTGCAACGTTCTTTGTGGTCTTGAAAGTAAAGCTTCAGGATGTGACACAAAGTTGTTCTGCATCTGCTATGCACTATCTTTCATTTGTTTCACAACCTAGTTTATAGTGGTTATAGGTTTATGAATATCCCCTGAGGTTGATCAGAGTGTAATGTTGGTTAGTCAATTTCAACCCCCAATAATATGATGACACCTTTCAGCTGATCACAAGAATCATGAAACAAACTGAATACAAGCATAATATTAAGGCGACAGTTAGCATTAATGCTTTCATGCGATTGGGCCCTGGACTCAGAGGCATATATTTTTGCCCTTCTCCAGCTACAGCTGTAACACTTCACCAATCTTGAAGTTATATATCTGTATGACTCAACCCAATAGTCATAAAACATACTGTACCATAGATGGGAATCAAAGTTGTGTTTTGGGGATAGGTCTTCCGATGTTAAAGTAAAGCATTTGGATGTGATAACTTCTCAATGCTCAACTTTGATTCAATGTTTATAACCTTTTATTTTACTCATTCTCTTTGTGTGTTGAACCTTAAGTGAATTAGAACATGGTACTGCATAGGACTACCTATTCAAGTACATTTCTATCTGATAGGCTTTTTTGATAAAATGCTTTGAGTATTTACATGTTGCTTTCATTGCAGTACTTACAGATAAATCATTAACTGTTAGACATGATTTCTTCCTAGCATGTTAGTTACTATGTTGTTTTTGAACTCCCCTCTGTTAGCTATTTACTACCTTTTCTGGTACATTTACTAACCTTCTGAAGAACGTAATGTTTATGAGGGCCAGACCCTAATGCAGCACACCATGTGTTTAGGGTTACACATTAAATTCAGAGGTATGGTATGACTAAGGTTAGGGTTCAGCATAGCGTTGCTGGTAATGGTTTTGGTTGGGCATAAGTGTAGTTCCTCAGATAAATGGAAGTCATTTATACATACAAATCCCCAGTATGGGTAGAAATAAAAATGTTTGTTGGTGTTTGTGTAAGGTTTTGTAAATTGTCATATATATTACTTAACTTCTGCTAAAGATAAATAGCCAATGAGGTAAATATAACTACAAATGAATATTGAAAGAAGAGTAAAAATCTTTGTTGCTTCAATTCAATATTTAGATTCAGAGCAAACCCCCTGAGACCTTCTGGATTCCTTATACTAAGCCTGCACACAGTGACAGTGGAGAGAAAAATCTCCCCTTTAACAGAAAGAATCTAGCCCAAATCAGCCCAAAGAGGAAACATGGGTGCCCTTCCCATGGCCCCTCCGAGGAGGGGCCAAAGGGGTCAGGTACAATGTGCGATAGGTGGTGGCCGAGGGAGGGGGCCCTGGCAGTCCGATCCTCGGTTGCAGAAGCTGCCTCTTGGAACGTGGAATGTCACCTTTCTGTTGGGAAAGAGCCGGAGCTAGTGAGTGAGGCTGAGAGGTTCTGACTAGAAATAGTCGGTCTCACCTCGATGCATGGCTCTGGTTCTGGAACCAGTCTCCTTGAGAGGGGCTGGACGTACTTCCATTCTGGAGTTGCCCACGGTGAGAGGCGCTGGGCAGGAATGGGGATACTTGTTGCCCCCATCTCGGTGCCTGTACGTTGGGGTTCACCCCGGTGAACGAGAGGGTAGCCTCCCTCCGCCTACGGGTGGGGGACGGGTTCTGACTGTTGTTTGTGCTTACGGGCCGAACAACAGTTCAGATTACCCACCCTTCCTGGAGTCCTTAGAGGGAGTACTGGAGAGTGCCCCTCCTGGGAACTCCCTCATTCTGATGGGGGACTTCAACGCTCACGTGGGCAATGACAGTGAGACCTGGAGGGGTGTGGTTGGGAGTGATGCTCCCCCCGATCTGAACTTGAGTGGTGTTCTGTTGCTGGACTTCTGTGCTTGTCACAGATTTTCCATAATAAACACCATGATCGATGATCAACCATGCCATCGTCTCATCGGATCTGCGGTCACATGTCTCCGCACTTCTCTTCACTAAAATGAAGAGAAGTGCGGAGTTGTCCACTGACCACCATCTGGTGGTGAGTTGGCTCTGGTGGTGGGGGAGGATGCCGGTCAGACCTGGCAGACCCGAACGTGTTGTGAGGGTCTGCTGGGAACATCTGGTGGAATCCCCTGTGAGATGAAGCTTTTAAGTCCCATCTCCAGCAGAACTTTGAACACATTCTGGGGGATTTGGGAGACATTGAGTCCGAATGGACCATGTTCCGTGCCTCTATTGTCAAGGCAGCTCACCGGAACTGTGCCCGCAAGGTTGATGGTGTCTGTCGCGGTGGCAACCCTCAAACCCGTTGGTGGACACCTTCAGTGAGGGATGCTGTCAGGCTGAAGAAGGAGTCCTACTGGGCCTTTTTGACTTGTGGGATTCCAGAAGCAGCTGATGGGTACCGGCGGGCACAGCGGCATGCAGCTTGGGCGGTTGCTGAGGCAAAAACTCGGGCGTGGGAGGAGTTTGGAGAGGCCATGGAGAAAGACTTCTGCACGGCTTTGAGGATTTTCTGGTCCACCATCTGGCGACTTAGGAAGGGGATGCAGTACAGCACAAACAGCTGACCTCGACTCGGGACTTTGTGGGCCGGAGGGCAGCCTACTTCGTAGACCTCTTCAATCCCACCGACATGTCTTCTATTGAGGAGGCTGAGCCTGGAAAGTCCAGGTCGGCCTCTCCAGTCTCTGGGGACAAGGTTGCCGAGGTGGTTAAAAAGCTCTGTGGTGGCAGAGTGGTCTGCATTGCCGGCAATAAGTCGGGCTCGTTTCTGGTGAGAGTTGGACTCCGCCAGGGCTGCCCTTTGTCACTGATTCTGTTCATCACTTTCATGGACAGAATTTCTAGGTGCAGCCAAGGTGTTCAGGTGATTCATTTTGGTGGCTGTAGGATTGTATCTCTGCTTTTTGCAGATGATGTGGTCTTATTGGCTTCTTCAGGTCGTGATCTGCAGCTCTCGCTTGAATGATCCGCAGCCAAGTTTGAAGCGGCCAGGATGAGGATCAGTGCCTCCACGTCCGAGGCCATGGTCTTGAGCCAGAAAAGGGTAGAGTGCCTTCTCTCTACCCACCTTGCCCCTTGAGAGGGGCAAGGTGGTCCTTGCCCCAAGTGGAGGAGTTCAAGTATCTCGGGATCTTGTTCATGAACAAGGGAAAAAAGGAGCGGGAAATCGACAGGCGGATTGGTGCAGCGTCTGCAGTGAAGCAGGCACTGAAAAGGGTCTATTGTGGTGAAGAGAGAGCTGAGCCAAAAAGCGTAGCTCTTGATTAACCGGTCGATCTGCGTTCCTACCCTCATCTATGGTCAGGAGCTTTGGGTCATGACCGAAAGAACGAGATCACGGTTACATGTGGCCGAAATGGGTTTTCTCCGTAGGGTGGCTGGGCTCTTTCTTAGAGATAGGGTGAGAAGCTCCGTCATCCAGGAGGGACTCAGAGTAGAGCCGCTGCTCCTCCACATCGAGAGGAACCAGTTGAGGCGGCTCGGGCTGCCTCCTGGGTGACGTATTCTTTAGCTGTAATGTATTTGTGTTCCAACAAAACCCTACTTTATGAATAATACTTATCGGAGTCTTTTGTTACTGGGCAGTCTCAGGACTCTTTCATTTGGAGAGAAATGAAAGAGTCATTTTTATTAGATCAGTCTGGTTTGGGTTGGGATGTTTTTGTGTGTTTTTCTGTTTCATCAGTTCTGTTTTAGTTCTCTTAAGTTCAGTCTTTCATTGTCATTCTAGTTTCAGTATTTACTGTTACTTATTTTGGTTAGATTTGTCTTCTTCCTGTTTTTCTTGGTCCCTCATGGTTTTTTCTTGTGATCGTTTCTGAGGAATTTTGCACTCTAGGTTTAGTTGTTATTTAGTGAGAAGAGTCTATTTCTTCTTTAGTGATTCTTGTTAGGGTCTCTGGCTAGTCCTTTTTGGTTATTGTAGGTTCTGTGTTATTAGATCAGTCTGGTTTCTATTCAGTTCTTTTATGGTTTTGATCGTATTATCTTTCTTTAATGTTAGGAATATTTCATGCTCCCTGACAAAATTTAACTGAATAGAAGCAAACCCTAATCTCTCAATCCTTCATACATGTAGCAACAGAGGAAAGGAAAATATCGCCTTAACAGGAAGAAACCTCCAGCAGAACCAGTACCTGGTTCAGTCTGAACAGCCATCTTCCACGACCGACTGGGGTTTGAGGAAAACAAACAGAGAAATAGAAGCAGTGATCCAGGAATTATTTCTACATTAGAGAAAAGTAAGAAGTCAATGGCGCTAGAGTAGATAAAGGAGTCACTGTAGTAGCTTCATCTCGGAGAGAAGCACATCTTAACAGATGAAAGAGAGCATATGCATTTAGTCATATCTACAGCTCAGCCAGTAGCTTTGTCCAGGAGAGTGACATGGTTGGACACTAAAAGACAGGATAAGACTGGTTGAATATCTGGAAGACCCAAACTACGACATCCTCTCCCAGAATTTGGAGAGAACATTGTTGAAAGAATATGTTCAGATTTTTTAGAACACCCAAAATTACCAGTAAATTCAAATCTACTGTTCAACAGTGTTGGAGAGATTGTGGAGCATTTAATATTAACCAGGCACATATTTTCTGCCTTTACCCTTGAATTACACAATTCTGCAACGAAATACACAAAACTATTGTAATAATATTAGGTTACACAATACCTAAGACTGGTCTGGTTTTATATCTTGTCCTTTTGGACAATGTTGTTCTTGATAATGACTACTATTTGTTTAACATTATGTTGGTGGCCGCCAAAAAGGTGATAACTAGAAAGTGGTGCCAATCTGAACCTCCCACCACAAAGGAATGGATAGACTGTGAACTCATTATTTGAGCTGGAGATTCTAACACATAGACTGAGGACACAAGAAGAGCAACGTCAGGACAAATGGGAAAAATGGACAAACGTCACATCAACGCTACAGGACTAATTTTGGGTATGAGCGGTGCCCTTGAGTTTAAAATAAGAGTCTCCCCCAGTGTGTAACATTTGTTTTGATTGTTTTGTGTTTTTTGTCTCTTAGAATTTCTAAGTATTGTTTGACTTTCCTTTTTGAATGTACTCTAAAAATTTCAATAAAAATAAAGTTATATAAAAGAAAGACAGGACAAGAATGTTCTCTGTAAGTATGTGTGAGTATGACTTGGATATTTCATCACTCATTGTGTTATTTTGTTCAGATATTAATATATTGGACACTTTCAACAAATCTTCTTTAAACCAGCAATGGAAAAAACTGAATATGTTATCCAGGTTTTGACTCACCTTATTAGTTTATCATTTTCTTCATTCAGCTTGGTTTTCACAACATTGTTGTCAATTACCAAGATATTATTAGTCTACCTCTAAGCTATTATTTTTAAAGATGTTGCACAGCATTTAAATAATTGAAATTATAAAAGGCATATTCATTTTGAAAATGAACCTTTGCAACATCAGGCCTTATTGATGTTGTTAAAGTGGAGGTGTTTGCTACCCTGAATTGTCTGAGTCTCATGTTGTCACCTGCAGGAGGTTTCCTGATTCCCTATCTCCTCATGCTGGTTCTGGAAGGTGTGCCTTTGTTCTATTTGGAGCTGGCTATTGGTCAGAAAATGCGTCTGGGCAGCATCGGTGCATGGACCGCTATAAGCCCATATTTAGGAGGAGTTGGTAAGAGTCTACATTACAAACACAACATTTTCTGATGCTAACTTTGATACTCATTCTTTGCTTTTTAAACTTTAACCTATTTTAATTATATCGTTTTAGGACTTGCCAGTGTTGTGACATCAATGTATTTATGTCTCTATTACAACATTATCAATGCATGGAGTTTCTGGTACCTCTTTCACTCATTTCAAGTGAGTTGGTTACTAAATGCTCTATTTTTAGTAGGAAATTCTAAAACTGTGTTGGACCTGCAGGGACATAGGACTGTGTTAGACTGTGGACATGTTGCTATTTTGCCAAAGCAAAGAGATGTTAAAATCATCTTTATAGCACATTACATTCTATCTTCATTATATACATACTCAGCAGTTGACCTGTTTTTCTTTTAGCTTTATGAATTAGCTTTTATGTAGTAATATTGGACTTAACCTAAGTGCAACCTAAGTTTGGAAAAGCAAACCTTCTGTAAGCAAATATTTGAAGTCCTAAATTTCTTGTATTTAGGACTTCAAATATTCCTGAATTCTTGGACTATTTTAATTTAGCTGGGTCAGGCGAATTTGGGTCAATTAGCTGACTCAAATTGGAAAAACTGTCTAAATTAAAACCTCTTCAGAATCTATTGATTGTACAGTAAAAAGTTGTGCAATTATACTTTTTGGCTAACTTCTAATGTCTGTCCTACTGTGCTCCTTGCACCCCCACCTCCTCCCCTTCAAGTCTGTCTTGCCCTGGGCAGCTTGCCCTGTAAATTCCAACCGGACCGGACCTATAGAGGAGTGTGAAAAAGCAACACCCACCCAGTATTTCTTCTACAGAGAAACCCTTAACGTCTCTCCCTCTATTGAAAAGAATGGCGGCATTCACACAGGCCAGGCACTGTGTTTCCTGCTTGCATGGGTGATAACTTATCTATTCATTATCCGAGGTGTAAAGTCAACTGGAAAGGCAAGAAAGCTTCCTTATTTACAGACTCAGTAAAGCGATAATATAATCTGTAATTGCCTGTATAACAGAGTTCACTGTAATATTATGATCCTTCATATTGTTTCCTGACAAATTCA
Organism: Poeciliopsis turrubarensis; assembly: GCA_010277015.1. Taxonomy (NCBI): domain Eukaryota; kingdom Metazoa; phylum Chordata; class Actinopteri; order Cyprinodontiformes; family Poeciliidae; genus Poeciliopsis; species Poeciliopsis turrubarensis. The sequence goes on from VMRN01000274.1 coordinate 38,908, forward strand.
CATCCCCATATTAAAAGCCTTGCACCAATAATTGTGCTGTTCGACTTTTGTAGGTGGTATACTTCACTGCAACATTTCCATATGTTGTCCTGCTCATCTACTTGATTCGAGGCATGACTCTTCATGGCGCTCTAAATGGTGTCAAATACATGTTCACACCCAAGGTGAGAATGGATTGACTTTAAGAATGTGCACAAGGCCTCATCACCTTGCTTTAGATATCAGAATGATGGGATTTGCTTTAATTTTCATGTGCATGTGCATGTCTGTTTTTAGATGGAAGAACTTGCCAATCCTACTACTTGGATCAATGCAGCCACTCAGATCTTTTTCTCTCTGGGTTTGGGTTTTGGGTCACTCATAGCTTTCGCCAGCTACAACCAGTACCACAACAACTTTGAGCGGCAGGCCATCATTGTTTCTCTCATTAACAGTGGAACATCCATCTTTGCCTCCATCGTCACCTTTGCCATCTATGGGTTCAAGGCAACTGTCAACTATGAGAATTGCTTGGAGAGGTATGTATTATTGAGGTTGCTTTACTCTGTTCCAGTGGATTTAAGTAACATTACCAACATTTGAATTCTTAAAGAGGCGTGTAAGACTTCTTGTTAAACACCTTGTGTTTTTTTACATCTGGAATAACAGTGGAACATATATATATATATTTTTTTTGGAAGTCTTGTTGAAATGTATGAAAACGAAAACTGTAAAGTGCAGATGAGACAACTGTATATCAATGAATGCCTGTTAATTCTCTTTGTCCCAGTTCACAGTCCTCCTGTCCTGTCACTGTTGGACATTATTCTGCTGTCTGTCTTCCAATTCAGACATTATTTTAAGTGTATTTGACAAGTTTACCAAAATATAAAAAATGTCATTCAAACTGCATTTGCCTTGTTTTACTTTTCACTGATACTTTTCATTACATTACTTGAGTTCATCCATTTTTACAGTCATTTCCATACTTAAGTACAAGACGATTCAGATACTTTAAGACTTTAACTCAAGTAACATTTCAGTCAGTGACTTGGACTTTTACCAAAGTCATATTTTGGAGAGAAACCTAAACTTTTACTTGACTCTGAGACTTCAGTACTTTATACAACACTGATAAACAGAAACTTTCCGTCAGTAGGAAAGAAGTAAAAATACATCTAAACTATTTGGACTATTTCTGAGTTATTATTGTGGGGTAATCAGTCATTTTGATTGTGTCTCTATTGTGCTGGTTGTCTAAATGGTTTAAAGGGCCGTTTCCACCTGGAGTTTCATCTCAACATCACACAAACAAAACATGCAGTTAAATTGAGTTTCAATAGGTTAGTTTTAATAATAAACATGTTATCATTCAGGCTCTGTAAGAATCATATGAATGAAATAATGTCCTTAAAGCATCTGTGGACTGACATGGGGGGCCACCAGGGGATTCCAGGTAGATTCCAGGGGGATTCCAGATAGATTCCAGGGGGATTCCAGGTAGATT
>VMRN01000274.1:41237-63369 GCA_010277015.1 Poeciliopsis turrubarensis
CAGGTAGATTTCAGGGGGATTCCAGGGGAATTCCAGGTAGATTCCAGGGGGATTCCAGGTAGATTCCCGGGGGATTCCAGGTATATTCCTGGGGGATTCCAGGGGGATTCCAGGTATATTCAAGGTAGATTCCAGGGGGATTCCAGGTAGATTCCAGTTAGATTCCAGGGGGATTCAAGGTAGATTCCAGGTAGATTCCAGTTAGATTCCAGGTAGATTCAAGGGGGATTCCAGTTAGATTCCAGGGGGATTCCAGGTAGATTCCGGGGAGATTCCAGGAAGATTCCAGGAGGATTCCAGGGGGATTCCAGAGATGCACATTGCACCAGCTGTTCATGCAGGGCCGGCCCAAGATAATACGGGGCCTTAGACGGAAGCCCCCTGTTAGAATGGCCCTTAGCGGCAGGCTTAAAAGAGGAGTCTTGAGGTGGAGAGATATAGTGCAGACCAACCAGGTGTTTAATTCCCAATATTTAAACAAACAAACAATCCTGCATACATTGGGTAATGCGTCTCTGCAGCAGTCACACCCACACTGATGTGGGCAACCTGTAGGCTTTCATAGTCCCTGGCTGCACCAATCCACAAACCCCCAAAAACAGGATAAAACAAAATACATATACACCAAACAAGATAACAAATCTTCAACATAATATTAAACACTCTTTATTTTATAGCAATCATTTCATTTCTAAAAATACCCTTATAAATATCAATCCAATTATTAAATTCTAAAAGGCACAGTGTTTTGCTCCCCCTCTATATTTGGTCTCTCCCAGAACCTTTATAAGGTGCCCAGGCCCCCAGGGAATCTTTTAACCTGAACACCCTACAGGAAAGAACTGAGGTAAACCAATCTACATACACAATTCAATACATTTAAAATGTTTTCATACAAGTAATGAAAACCTTCATTACACCCCCCAACACCAAAATCCTTCCTACCAAGAACCTCAGCATCACTAACATGTTTAAATATTGATAAGGTGAATCTGTGAGAGGGAGACCAGGTTTATTGGCTGAGTTTAAAATCAATCACTGATTATTGGTTATTTGCTGTGATGTATTTGTGAACAAACCCAATTCAAACACAAAGACTACAGCATATTGTAGCCATGGTAACACAACAATCAAACAATCAAGATGATTCTTTAAACTTTTACAAAGTAAACCTCCTAATTAAATCCTAAATGTAATTTTTTTTTCTCAGCTGAATGCATTAAATAAAATTTTATAACATTGTCATTCTCTATAAATGATGCTACAGGTTTAGATCTATGGTTTGTGTTACAATGAAACTATTTCTAAGGGCCTCTGAATGTCTGGAGGGCCCCTGAATGGCCCCTACCAGCAGCTACTGGGTTTTCTTTGCCTTGATATCCTAATTGTATATATCTAGGTCTCAGAGGTGCTAACATCAAAAAATTATATAAAGTTAACCCCTTTGAGCTTTTTTGATCGATAAAACAGTCTGCAGCCAAGTTGTTCTAGACGTTAAATAGATATTATTAGGACTTATTTAGAAAAATAGCAGCAATTTAGCTTATTTCATAACTTCATGACCTTTGACCTTCTCTCCTCTGGTCTGGTGAACAGTTACAGTCTCAGATCAACCAACCCTCCATCTGTCAGCAGCAGAAACAGCAACATTATACCTGTTGAGGAAAATATACTATATTTGCTTTGCTTTGTCTCCCATGATGGCAGTGATATAGCAGGATCCAATTAAATTCTTGATTAATGTACGATGTTGCGATGTTGTTGTACGGTGTTTTAAGAGCTTGTTCAATGGGGCCCTTTTTAACTGAGCCCCTGTCCCTCCAAAGGGCTCTGCAAGGCCCTGACCTGGATTATTTTAAAAGCCATTTATGACTTGAGCTAAAACATAGTTCATGCTAAGTACTGCTGCAGTTATAATTCTTGTTGAGTGGCTAGTGTGTACTACTGTTGCTTTATGTTAGCATCAGGTCTATGGTTTTATCAACATCCACCTTTCTTCTGTCTCAGGACACGCATACTGCTGCTTAACTCTTTCAATCTCGCCGAAGACAGCATCGTCAACAACAACGTGTTGGAAATGATTGAGAAGCTGAACGCAACATTCCCAGAGCAGTTCGCTGAACTTAGCAACAAGCTGGAAGACTGCAACCTGGAGAATGAGCTCAGCACTGTATGTACTGTGTCATTTATTGACTGATGTTAGGCTGTAATATCAAGTTGTAATCATCAGAAAGTAAAAGCTGATAAATAAAACCCTCACTTTTTTATATTATTACAGTCAATATGGACAGATCGTATCAATGCCAAGATAAATACATTTTCAAATAATAAAGGCTGAAGCACCAGCTTATTTGCCAACCTTTCCTACTAACCATCTTTTGTTTCTAAACTAAACCAACCACACTTTAAAACTATCTATAGATATGCCATTGAATTTTATTGATATTCGAATTCTGAAGTACAAAACCCAGTATTTCCCATTTTAATGCATCAGTTGACATTTCATAAAACTTTTATTGAAAGAAATAGATGGCTATTTTGAATCCTTGCTGATAACAAATAATTGTTTTGTTTGGATTATAATGAACTGATACTGTAGACTAATAGGTGATTTGTATATTGCACAGCAGGAGTCCGAGGTTTCCAATTAATGTCAGTGTAACCCCTAAAGCCTTTCCATTGGCTTTGGACCCAGCATGAGAAAAGTCATTTCATCTGTCAAGTTGCGCAAAACATCAGATAAAGGCAATGTTTTATGTGATTGCTTGTTTTATGTGGATGTTTTTATGATGTCCGTTCAGCACTTTGCTGTTTATATTCACAATGAACTTAAGAGTGTTTTATTTGTGACGACCTTTCAGTTAAAATCTGTGTTTGGCTGAGACTGAGCTTTGTGCAGTTAGCAATCATTTTGTGCCCCTTTACTTCTCTTAACAAAAATACAACTTGAATGTGAACAGCATTGATGTGAAGAAATAATTTAGCTCAGATTCATACAGAAGTACTAGTTGACCAGAAGAGGGCCAGAATGTTCTTAGAACATTGTAACAAGTTGTTTTACCTTTTACTATTATTAATATTGAGCAAGAACTATGTTCAGTGTAATGTATATGGAAAACGGCGTGTATAACACTTTACTTTTTGACAACGGTTGTAGAAGTTTACCCGCAATTGGCAGGTTGCTGGTTCAATCCCTGCTGCACCCGCCTCTCTTATTGTGTCCTTGAGCAGGACACTTCAGCCACCTTGCCTGCTGGTGGAGGTCAGAGAGCCTGGTGATGCCTGTGCATGGTAGCCACGCCACTATCCAGTAGTTTGCCTCCATCAGAGCTTGACTGTTATACAAGTACAGGAAAAAGACGCTGGCGCTGTTTGTTTGCCCCTTTTCTATAGACACTATATTGTTGTTGTCTTCTCTTGTCCTGCTTTCAAGTCATGCTACGGATTTCATGGCACTGCTTTCTGGATACTTTCCTCGGAGCCACGGGTCTGCTGCATCCATCTTCTATTTTCATCAACTTACCAAAGAAACTCTGATGAAACATTGAGAATGAACTATGTTCAGCAGTGGAGCTGCTCGTTTGGATGTATTTGGAGCTTCATGACCCACATTCTTTCTATGGAACAGACTTCCATAAACTAGACTAATGTAGTCTTGTATAGTCTAGTCTAGCCATCTTGTGTTTTTTGCTTATGTCTCTTGTTGACCTGTTGCTACCAGTTTTGAGCCTTAGCTTTTCATTCATTCTGTGCCGCCTGGATTTTTTTTTTACTTTGTATTTCTTACAATTTTATTAAATTCATCATTCATTCTTCATCTCAACCCACAGCTTCTTCCTCACCACCTCTTCACCGCACATCATGACATGAAGCGGATATGGCCTGTAATTGTGTGTTCTAGGTTTGTGCTGGTTTTGTGCCACACGCACATGATGCGCGTTGGTATTGTGGTTGTCTTGTGGGTCAGGTGCATTGATAGTATGGTGCATACCCTCCAATAAAATCCTGCAGGCGTCCTCAGATCTCTTGGAGAGAATTTCAGCCTTTCAAGCCCAGATCAGACTGTGAAGCCCCTACTATGCTGCGGTAGAGAAATCCAAAGAAATATGGTTGCAGCATTAATGTCCTCATGGTGACTGAGGATATCAAAATAATGTCAAGATCAGTTCTTGCAGTGTTTGCTTGACACATTATGTATGCAAAACTTTTTTCTTGTGTATGAGAGGGAACTGGGTTGACCTTCTGCTGAAGAAATACATCCAGTTTTGACACGTTTTGACAATCTGTCTCTTTGTTGGTGAGAAAAACAAAATGCTTTCTATCTTCATGACAGGATGTGTGCTGGCTACACAGCGGTGGCTTTACATTTAGTCTCTAAATTGACCAGTCAGAAATATTCCAGAAAGAATATGGGCATGTCAGAACGAGCTCAAGACATAGATATTATGGATATTATTGACTTGGAAAAAGCCATTTCATTACATTACTGGTCGAATGTGGTGTCAATCAGAAGAGGGACACCGGCAGAGTTGAAACCCTTAAATCTCTCTTCTGGAAAAAAAAAAAAAAAAAGGGAAAATGACACGCAGGCGTTCTGGTCCTGGTTAAGGCGTTTTAACATGTTGGAGTTGCAGGGCAATCTGGGATTGTTTAGATCAACTGAAAAATGATAGTTTGTGACAGATATTAGGTTCTGTTTAAACATGTTTGAGACAGGTCACATGTTCTTTACATATGTAGCCTGTTTTAACAAATATAATTCAGTCTTCACTGTTATTACAGCTGTACTTCAAATGGTTACAAGGAAAATTCAAGCCGTTTGCCAAGAAATCCACATGCTTCTTTTGATCACTCTAGAATTAGAATTAGAATTTGTTCATCTCTGTACATATGTACAGTGACATTAAAGCCAGGTCTAAAACAGAGCAAACCATGTAGGGAAATCTATACAATTTAAACATAAATATGGAAATATTAACAATATTCAATCAGTCAAATTTGGATGCACCTGTAGCGCCTACTTGAGGGCAGCAGGTCAAACAGCTCGAAGGTATGAATGTTCACCAGAGAGGAGCGAGGACAGCCAACAATCCTCTGAGCTGCTTGTGTGGTTAGGGTTAGGGTTGGGGTTGGGTTGGGGTTGGGGTTTGGGTAACAGGGCAGCTGCTGAACCGTACTGTGATGCAGTATGTCAGCAGAATCTGCATAAGAATCTGTAAAAGGCCAACAGCAGCTTGGAGTTTAGTTTGTGCTTTGTGAGTACTCTCAGGAAGTGTAGGTGCTGCTGAGCCTTCTTGATGACTGCTGTGATGTTATCAGTCCAGGAGAGGTCAGCAGAGATGAGGACGGCAAGAAACCTGAAGGTGTGGACCCTCTCCACACTCAGCGTCAATGTAGAGAGGAGCTGGGTTGGTGCTGAGCTTCCTGAAGTCCACAATGACCTTTTTGGTTTTCTTGGTGTTCAGAGTGAGGTGGTTCTCTGAACTCCAGGCTGCCAGACTCAGGACCTGCTCTCTGTAGGCTGCCTCATCACCCTGTGAAATGAGTCGGACCACTGTGGTGTCATAGCAAACTTGACAGTGAGGCTGTTGCTGTGGGCCGGACTGTGTGTGAGTATAGAGGAAATACAGTAGGGGTCTCAGCACACAGCCCTATGGAGAGCTAATGCTCAGTGTTTTCCACTGTAATATGGCACAAGACAGTTGCTTGGGTTCACCTTAGTTACTTTTAATGCTGGACAACATGACTGCTTTTATAAAAACAACATTCATGCCTATGTTTACACACACTAAAACTAGATTCTGTCTTCTGTTCACCTCAGGCTGTGGAGGGGGCAGGGCTGGCCTTCATAGTGTACAGTGAGGCCATAAAGAACATGCCGTTGTCTCAGCTCTGGTCAGTGCTGTACTTCTTCATGCTTCTGATGCTGGGAATGGGCAGCATGCTGGGAAACATCACCGCTATCACCACGCCACTACGGGACTTCAAATTTATGTCCCGCATAAGCAACGAAGCTTTAAATGGTAAGAGGTAATATTAGGGTGAATCGTATTCATTCATTATACACAGACACTTATATTTCAAATGTTTATTTCTATTTAATGTTGATGATTAGACAACTAATAAAACCTCAGGATTCAGCATCTCAGAGACTTAGAAAATTACTTGAGACTAATAAAAAAATGACTTAGAAATGGTCAACTGAAAAGTAAAAGCAGTCCTTGGTTGGGCTCCTTTTGCCTGGATTACTGCAGCAATGCAGTGTGACATGGAGTCCATCAGTCTGTGGCACTGCTCAGGTGTTATGAAAGCCCACGTTGATCTGATAGTGACCTTCTGTTCTTCTGAGTTGTTGGGTCTGAAGTATCACATCTTCCTCTTCACAATAGTCCAGAGATTTTCTATGTGGTGAAGATCAAACGAGTTTAACCAGCAAACTCAGTTTGGAGGCCAAACCACCAAGAATGTCCTTGGTTAAAGACAGGGACATCCTTGTCCTTAAACCTTGTCCTGGTCCAAGGACAAGGATGCCATGGTTCTTAAACCAGGTGCTGATAGCTTTGGCACTGAGTGCAGGTGCTAAGTCCTGTTGGAAAATTAAATCTGCATCTCCATAAAGTTGTTGAGCGGCCGGAAGCCTGAAGTCCTCGAAAACTCCCTGGTGGATGGTTGTGTTGATCTTGGACCACATTGGACCAACACCAGCAGATAATGTGGCACCCAAACATTTAAATAAATTAAAAACATTTTTTAATTTATTTAGACCAAAATATTGTAGGAGTCGGTTGAAGAGTTTGAAGGACTCGTAGGAGCAGTCTCTGGTCAACGCCCGCCTCGAGCCTTTGACGTGTCTGACTCGCGTCTGGGCAAAATGTCAAGCGTCTGGCTTCACAGTGCACTTGAAGCATCGGACGAGTTTTTGACGTTCGGTTTGAACGCACCATTAGGCTCTCTTGTAATAAAGTGGGTGGAGCTTCATTTCAGTTGCCACGTGGGGCTTAGCTTGGGGTTACTAGCTCACAGATTGTGGCACAACAATTTAGAGGTTTTTGAAACAGGCTGACACCAGCAGAACATTTACTTATTCCCCAAAAAATAGCTGGATGTCTGTTTTTCTTTGATCGTTTTGGACTCTTTCTTGAAGCATGAGATGCTCAAATGGAAGTACAGAAACTTGCAAAATGTGAGTTTTACATAATAGCAGACCTTTAATGTAAGTATTGTTATGCACTAAGTTCTGATTTCTGTCTGCTTATTCTATATTTGTAAAGCATTTTTATTAAACTTTTTATTCCTGAAAATAATCTTTAATATAAGTAAATGAGTCATACACTTGAAGTCTTCTGTTAAAGTTCTCCTCTGAAAATCACAGTGTGAATCTTCAGTTCATCCACAGATAGAAAACCCCCATTAGCATCAGCTCCAGTTTGTCTTGTCAAAAATAACATTGTTCTGTTCAAAGTTTCAAAAAAGTGTACTCCATTCAGAGATGTTATTTATTCAAATGAAACCACATGTAACTGCATATCAGTTAAGGTCAGGTGGAGTATCTGTTAATGATCAACTGATTGATGTGCAACATGTGCAATGTGAGAAAGCCTGAATCCTGATTGTGTTGTTTTTGTTGAATGATTCATGGAAGACGTTGAGGGGCCAAGTGAGCGCAGTAAACGCTGACACCAGCCGTTATAAACAACTGACGTCACTAACAGAAGGCTGTGCTCTGCTTCAGGTTTTGTGTGTGTCCTCTGCCTTCTGCTTGGCCTTGGCTTCACAACAAGATCAGGAAACTACTGGTTTACCATGTTCAATGACTATGGAGCCACTTTCTCCCTGTTACTCATTGTCCTTATTGAGGTCATAACTGTCAGCTACATTTATGGAATCAAAAGGTGTGTATAGTTATTTTAATGCTAAAGTTTGCTTTCTCTGTATTCTGTTGTTTGTGTTGTATTATCAACAGCTAAACAACTAAATAAACTTCCATTAATCTGAAAGCATTTGAATGTCACCCTGTTGCCTTTAAGCGTTGAACCTGAATAAGCTGAGTTTAAAGTGTCCTGACAGCAGTATTTGTTCTTTTAATGACAAAATCTCTATTTTAGAGATTTTAGAATATAATTATAAAATGTTAATCTCTCACTTCTGCCTCTTATTTGGATAGCATTGCACTTCTTCTTGCAAACTATATTCCAGTTCCTTTTGGCTCAATTGGTCAATCTATTAAGCATGTCTGAATGAGGAGCATCACATTAATTCAATTTGAAAATACTTTATTGTTTCTCAGGGGAAATTAAATGAGATAATTAAATGAAGGCAACAGACTGAATGTTGTTCCTGTGCCTGCTGGTTCAGCTGCTGGTGAAACGATGAGCATGACAGCAGCATGTCTCTGCTCAGTGACAAACTCTTTGCTGAATTTGAAATGACCTCAATATTCTGTCCATATTTAAGGTTTGAAAAAGATATAGAAGACATGCTGGGCCATCGTCCTAACTGGTTCTGGAAAATCATGTGGGGAGGAATTAGCCCCCTACTTCTTATCGGCCTCTTCTTGTTCTACGTCATTAACTACATCCGAGGAGGAACGCCCACCTACCAAGCATGGAACAAAGATCTGGTGAGTTTCTATTTTTATTCATCGTGTCTCAGGTGGGGATTTTCTATTTGCTGCTTCAGTTTGTACTACATTGAGTTTCAGCAGCCCACACTAGACTAGCAGTCGGTCTCCACGAATGCATGATCTATGTGCTGTTTTCTACAGTATCTTGGCAAGGCAAGGCAATTTTATTACTATAGCACATTTCAGTAACAAGATAATTCAAAATGCTCCACATAATTGAAAAATAAGATAAAATATCAAAAAAGCAAAGCATTAAATTTTAGTAACTAAGGGAAGTAGACAGACAGCAGTTTATGATGCTCCAGTTGCCTTTTAGCTTTAACTTAAAGGAGCTCGGTGTTTAATGTTGCTTCTATGTTTGGTTCTGGTTCTGGGGATGCTGAGCAGACCAGAACCAGAAGACCTGAGAGGTCAGGAAGGTTGATACAACAACATTAATCATTAATGTGTATTACTGCTAAAGCATCCAATGATTTATAAACTAGAAACAGCATTTTAAAGTCTATTCTCTCAGTGGAAGGACTTTAGATCTGGGTGTTGTGCTCCATTTTCCTGAGTTCAGTCAGAACACGAACCACAGCGTTCTGGATCAGCTGCAGCTGGACGATAGACTTTCTTAGTCAGACCTGTGAGGACACAGCCTGATAAAACGTAGCTTCTTGTTCTACACTTTGCTTCATTCAGAGGGTCTGGACTCTCAGCTGTTGACGAACATTTGCTTCTTGTTAGGGTTTCCCCAATTGCTACGGTTTGCCTATGTAATGTGGCTGTTCCACGTTATGAAGCTTTAGGAACTTGTTTCCACTGTAAACAACCATCCTCCACTGCAGAGAGAGAAATGCTGAGCTGGACGAGGCGGCGGATAGTAGTGATTTAATATATGGAGATGTGATCAACACGGACTCAACGGTTTCCTTTACTTCCTCTGCTGACATTGCTAAAATATTGACATCATAACTTCTCCTGCTGGTTGCTGATTGGCTGGTCAAAAATTGACTGGAGACAATCCGAGCTAAGGCAAAAAGGCCCAGATTGGTAGCAAAAATTGCTTTTTGAGCAGAATTGCACAGGAAGGTCAGGCTAGTGGAACCACTTACAGTGATCGATGTGACTAAAGTTAAACGGATGGGTGAGTGTCTTTAAGATCTTGCATTAGTCCTTCAATCCAAGAAATGTTCTTAAGGTAATAGAACATTTCCAGGATTAAAGAAGGCTGAAGGTTCAGGTCAGAGTCCATCACCACACCCAGATTTTGGGCCTGAGCTTTGGTTTGTAGCAGTAATAACTGAAGCTGCATGACTCCAGGTTGTTTCACTTTAGGCCCTATGATTATCATGGAGCCTCTAAGGCAGGGGTGTCAAACTCCAGTCCTCAAGGGCCACTGTCCTGCAGTTTTTAAATGTGCCACAGGTACAAAAACCCGGAATGAAATGGCTTAATTACCTCCTCCTTGTGTAGATCAGATCTCCAGAGTCTTAATGACCTAATTATTCTATTCAGGTGGTGCAGCAGAGGCTCATCTAAAAGTTGCAGGACAGTGGCCCTTGAGGACTGGAGTTTGACACCTGTGCTCTAAGGGGACATGGAGAAAAAAAAACAAAGCAATCCAAATTTATTTTCGAGATCTCGAGAAACTTTTTGAAAAATCGTGCATTCCTTTTTGGGGTGAAAAGGCTGTTTACAGTTAATGCAAAGTCGGTCGTGGTGGTGGAGTCTAAACGAGAGACACAGAGGATGATTTACGTTTCCTAGGTTCCAGAGACGTCCCAGATGAAGTGATGCTAAGAGACACCAACCTGAAGTTGGTTTCCGATTGCAGCTTCCGATTCGGAAAATGGCTAAAGGACGATTCCACTTAATTTTTCACCAACTTCAGTATCTGTCAAATATCCTAGCTAAAATACCTCAACATCTAGACTCTTCAAACCTTCTGCTCCAACAGCAGAACATATAAAACCAAGTTTGTGATTTGTGAAATCTTCTGATTTTTTACATTTCAATAAAGGGCGATTTCAGCCCTTTTTTATCCTTTTGGTCACACTACAACTGTTGTAGTTCTAAAAGTGCAACACAGAGACACTTTAAAGATGGACGAAATGATTGTATTGTACTGGCTAAATAACTTGAGTAGAATGAAAAGTAAAGTCAAAATAGGCAAGTTTGTGTTAGTATGAGAAGTTCTAGTTAAAACCACACAAATTTCACACTTATAAACATTTTTATTGTACACCTTTTCTTTGATTTCAGAGATGTGAACATCAATCCATTTCTGCTCATATTTCTGCATCAGAAACTCTTTTCTCTCACTGCAAAAAAAGACAGCCATGTCTTATTATGTGAAAGACTTAAATTATTTTTTCCCTTTGATTGCTGATAGGCCGGTTTGTTTTTAGACGCTCACAGAGCTTCAGTCAGTCTAATTCTCTCACCTCTGCTCTATTTGGCCATTGCATCAACCCTGCTTAGTGCTTTTGTGTTTCCAGTGCATTTATGGCCTGTTTTACATCCAAAACTGACTGAGTGTCGACTTCTCATATGGTGCACAACATAGTCTACCACTAAACCACCTTTCTGAATATTTTTTCTGATTGTACTCTGTTTAATTGTCCCTGAATGCATGTCACTACCTTTGGATTCAGGAGTGAATGCTGCAAGTCAATGACTGGATGTAATCTGCTGGGTTTCCTTAGTAATGAACATTTTTAACTACTTTGAATAATTAACTGAACATACTATACTGTTTCATAGCTAGGATTATATTTTGCTACACTGAATGTAAAAAAATGAGAAAAAATATAAAGCTAAAAGTGGAAAACGACAAAAATACTGCTGAGAAGGAGGAGTTCAGTTCTTATGTGGTCCAGATGAGAATAAAATACTGAAATTGCCCTTTTTTGAAGTTTCACAAACCACAGACTTGGTTTAAAATGTTCACCTATTAGACATTTTAAAGAGGCGATCATCAGGGCAGAATAACCTAGTCCAGGTTTCAAGAATTTAGGTAGTGTAGTTTCTTAACCAGAGTAGATGAAAGACACTGAAAATGGTGAAAAAATAGGTCGAATCGTCCGTTAGCCATTTCCCAAATCAGAAGCTGCAATCAGAAACCAACTTCAGCTTGGTGTCTCTGAGCTTCACCTCATCTGGGATGTTTCTAGGCTGTAGGAAACAAGGTAAATTGTGTTTCTCGTTTACACTCCACCACCACTACCAGCTTTGCATGAATTGCAAACAGCTTTTTCATCCAAAAAGGAACGCACAATTTTTCAAAAAGTTTCTTGGGAACTCAAGAAAATAAGTCTGGATTGCTTTTTTCCCCAGGATGTCCCCTGATGGGCTCCATGATATCTTGCAGCTCTAAACCAGAAATTTTGGAGACAATTCAAACTTCTCCTTTTTAGCCTGCTTTGATAAAACTTTACCTATTAACACAAAGAAGTCTCTGTTCTTTATGACTCAAACCAGTCAAATATTGGACCAGAGAGTCCGACCCAGCTCTCCAGCTCTCCAGCTGCTCCAGTCATGGTCAACAGTGTTAAATGCTGCTCAGGTCCAGCAATGACAGGTCGTCGTTCTTCCACATTTTGTAGCATGAGGATGTCGTTGCACATTTGACCAGGTCAGTCTCAGTTCTGTAGGGAGCCCAGAAACTGGACTGAAAGACATGAAAGTGGCTGAGCATTGATAAGAAGCTGTTTACCTGCTGAACAGCTTTTTCAATAGCATCGCTGAGCTTGTGACATGAAAAGTAGCGTTTTGGGTTTTGTCAAATTTTAAAGGCGTTGCCATTGAAATGATTGGACTTGTTGCGGTTGCTAGTAGGTCTAGACTCGTCTTTTAAAGGACTGCACCCACATTGCTGAAACTAAAGCTGTAATATAAGGATGACACCCACAGCTCTCACATCACATTTCCCTTTAAAGCTATAAAACACTAAATTCTGATATAAACCTTTGCATCTTGCTGCAACTCTTTAGATTTGAGAATCAATTCATGAAACCCACAATGATTTCAAATTTTGCTTAAAATCTGTGTCTGAGTTGGGAATGAAGTTGGGTATTAACTGCTTGTGTTGTGTCTGTAGGGGAAAACCGAGCAGATGGAGTATCCTCTCTTTGGTCAGGCTTTCATCGGTCTGCTCTTGGTATCTTCAGTGAGCTGTATTCCCCTCACAGCTTTGTATGTCTTCTGTCAGAGGAGGAAACATGCACAGCAGCATAAGCAACAGCGTACTGTAAATACAGTAGCTGCTTAGTGATTGGACGGTGACAGGGACAAATTTCTGACTGTAACCTTCCTACCACTTTCCTCAGCAGAGCTTTGCTCACCAGACTATGGCTTCCATCATGGATTACAGAATGCAACAGTGGCACAAGAATAACCATTGTTGATGTTTGTTTGTTTGTTCAAAAAAAAAAAAAAAGAAAGAAAAAAATTTAACTGATAAATTTATATGAGCCAGAACTTTTTAAGGTTTTTATCATGGAAAAGATCTTGATGTTTTCTGACTAATGTGTTTATAGAGAAATCCAGCCGCACATAAAATTTGTATTCATTGTTTTAATTAATATATTTTTCACTGAATCAACTGTTGCTTTGAGCCAATCAACACTTGTACCCTTGTTTTCATTCACAGTAAGAATCCACCCATTAACTTCAACTACCGTATTTTCCGGACTATAGGTCGCACTGGAGTATAAATCGCACCCCCGGCCAAACTATGAAAAAAACTGCGACTTATAGTCCGGAAAATACGGTAGTTTCCACGTCTTTGACTGTGGAGCTGATGTACTGGAGGTTTTACCATGTGTGAATCAAGCCTAGTTTATGTGATTATCAGGGGCCTCATGCATAGAAGAGTGCGCAGTTTTCACATTAAAACTTGGCGTACGGAAAAATGTAGTAAAGTGCAGCGCACAAAAACAATCTGCTGTATGAAGCCGTGCGCGCGCACGTGGCTGCGCGCTACGTGCGCGGCTGCGCAGCTTTCCTTCATAAATCTTAATTCGCAGGAAATAAAGCGCAGCTGCTGCTCCGCCCTGCCGCCACCCACAAATACATCTATAAATTAGAATAAATACCCGGAAGTCTGCCACCATGTGAAGCTAGAAACCATGGCAACGTCATTGGAAGCAGTATAAGTATTGATAATAATAATACTTCTATATTTTATTTAAAATGTGCTTTGAGGCCACAAAATGTCACCTCACAAAAATAAAAATGCAGTTTAAATAAATAAAAAACATCCAAATTAAAAATCCTACAAATGTTAGAACAGCAGCGTTCAGCCGGGATTTAAAGACAGACACACAGTCAGAGGCCTTTGACTGGAATGTGGACGATTATTCTAAATACTTGAACGCTTCATGTCCATAAAGGCGCATTCACAAAGCGGGCGAATCAACTGAAGGATGACTGCAGCTGGGCCGGTACCGGAACCGAACGACTCTTTTGCACAGAGCTCCAGGATAATAAGTCTGGATGAATCTAAACGCTCATAAACCATCATCAACATTTCCCAGCTGATCAATATGATCTCTGATCAATCGCTCCCTCTGAATCCTTCCATTGGTGATCAGAGCCAAAGCTCCACAGTTTGCTGCTCACCTTTATGCAGCTACTTATCCAGGAGTGATTGCATACACACCTTGATCACCTTAAAATATCGAACCTGTTGATTATTTTTAATCAGCAGGTTTGAGTTAATCTGCTGATCAATTTTAGTGAGAATGAAATGACCCCATAGATGCTTTTCATGCGTTACATCTTTATGAGACAAAAACTGAGAAAAAGTACTATTTACATTCGAGTGACGTTTTCACTACTTTTATTTTTATTTTCTGTATTGTGTGCGTGTTAGGTTATTGTCTGAGGACAAATGCGGTTCGGTTTCATTGTTTACATTTAAACACTAAATATTAAAATCATGAAAAGCATTGGCTTTGATGCTTGGTCTAAATAACATTGGATGTAGTCAGATTTCAGTGTATTAGGTGAGTTTTGAAGCTTTGTAGTTTGATATTGTCCACAGAATCATTTGGACATTTGCACGCCATATTTATGCAAACTTAGACGCAAAGTTTTATGTATGCCAACTTGTGAGTAAAATATGGAGCCCCACATTTTTTGTGCGCATGCACGCTTTATGCAAGAGGCCCCAGATGTTTTCAACAAAGATCATTGTATTCAGTATTTTATACACATTGGTTCCCTGTTTGTGTGATAATGACATTTGCAGCTGGTTCCCACACAGTGAGCTATTGTTTTTTATTTCTCATTTCATAAACTTTTTGAGTTGGTTTATTGTTTGCTTTGCTTCGAGCTGCACGATGGTTCCAGGTCAAATCAGAGCTGAGGCCTTTCTCTGCACAGTTTATTTTAAATATGTGGGTCTTCTGGAAAAAGAAGATTAAATTGTCTTTCTGTAAATCTTCCCTGTTTCTTTGTGTGTGAGATGATTGCCATTTATCTGTGTTGTCATGGTGATTGGGAGGTGACCTGCTCAACATGTACCCAACCTTTTGCTTGACAGCTGAGCTATGTGCCAACTCCCCATGACCCTAACAGGAATTCATTCACAGCAGAACGTTAATTTCTGCTGTAAAATAAATCAATTCTCAGTCCAATCTTACCATTGACACAGAATATCCAACATAGGAAATTGTTTTCAAACAAAAAGCATTTTCTTACATTTTGTTCAATATTTGCTTGGCAGTTGGGTAGTTAAATGAATCAAGTTTCGAGTTTGTCATACGATCACGCCACTGTGGCTGAGTATTTTTTAATTCTCTATGAGAAAATTACATGTTGGACAGAGAATAATTTGCTGATCCAATAGTCTAATGATCTGAAAATAACATATATAAAAGTTTTGAAAAACAGATTTATACATTTCTTTCCAAAATTGTCATGTTATTATGAATTACACTTTAATATTAGTTTTGTATGTGTTGTTTTTATTAGGACAAATTCATTAAAATGTCATGTTTAAAGATGGATCAGTTATTGTTTTGAAACAAATAATTAGAAAGGAATGCATTTTTGTTTTTTTTACATTTGCTAAATAAGAAGCAGTCCATACGTAGCATAGAAAATCAGCTAATTTTTCATTTTTTAATTTTTCTTGTAAAATGTTATAAACTCTTGACCATATTATTGTTTAGCTACTTTGAGGAAGTTGTTTTGTTTTTGTTTTTTTTTTTTTCAAATAAATGTGAAGTTTATGTTTGTTTCATATGTATTAATTACCCAATTAGATTTAGTTTAGTCAAAATGATAAATGTTGTGGTGACCATCAGATCACAGCATCCTTTCTGGATTTCTATTTTTCCCAGCCAGTCGAGATGCCAGCAGGCTGCTGCCGTGGCAACACTGCTGCTGTTTGGTTGTTCTCCTGAGTGAACTGTGCAAAGAAGGATACTTCTCAAAATGAACGACACAAAGGACACGTCTGGACATCTTCTTTACCAAACTGTAATTCATGAACAGAGTTATTCTCCGGATGTGATCTGATTCAATACAGGCTTCCTGCGTAGAGCTATCGTCTTCCAGAATAACTAACTGAGAGTCACAAAAGTATTTATTTTTCCTTTAGAATCAAGAAGTTATGTTTGGATTGTATTGTATGTTTTCATTACACATCCATTCAATAATTAAGAACAAATGTTCAGATGAGTCTTACTTTTTAGTTTAAAAACACCTTTTGAAAATCCCCTTTAAGCAGGAATGAAACATACTTTTCACTAAGCCCACCTTTCTGTATTATGTTTTTATTACTCTGATGTAATCTAATTTTAAATGTCACATTTTCACTACCTACTCATAAAATATCATAATTAACAGAAAAAACAGGCTTTTAAACATCCATCTGTGTATATTTAATCTATGTAATGTGTTTGCATTAGTTATGAAAATGAAAGGCTTTTCAGTAACATTCTAATTTATTGAATGAGCCAGCTGTAAGCTTTCATAAGAAACTATCAGCAGACTGGAATCATGGGCTTCTGAAACATATTCATGGTTTGTGCATTGCACAACAGCAGTTAATCTTTCAAAGCCCCATAAAATGATATTGCCAAATAAAAGACCCAGTAGATGCAGAAGGTGGAAAACAAAGCAATATAAAAAGCACAGCCAAGATAAAAGAGGAAACAGTCTTGCACATCAAATACTATAAAATCAAGGCTGTTCAAAGTACTGCTATCATCAGTTCCAGTAATAAATAGCATAATGGTTAACATATCTAATCAAGCTGATAATGACGCTCTGAAATAGGCTTTCACTATAAACTTGGCTCATAACAAGGAAACAACGGTAATAATATTTCATGTTGATACAAAATTTGTAATTACTTTCCAGGTCAGTTGGTTTTATTTAGAAACACAACAGAAATTACATACAGTTCCCAAGAGAACAACTCAGCTGGTCCTTTAGAAACTGCTGGAAAAGTTTCTCCACAGGAGCTTTTTTCAGTGAAGCTTTGAGTATTTATGGCTCTGCATCCGAACTAGTGCTTGATGCTTAATGTGTTCTAGTGTGTAGATCTATGTGTATATATATATATATATATAGAGAGAGAGAGAGAGAGAGAGAGAGAGTGAGCGAGACATCGACTCACTGATCCACACCACCAGGATCTACAGCACGGACATTGGGATGTCATTCGGACTAGAGAAGTGTGGTCGGCTGATCACAAAGAGGGGGAAGGTGATCCGCACAGAAGGGGTCTCACTCCCAGAAGGAACAATAGCAGACATAGAGGACAGTTACAAGTACCTAGGTATACCACAAGCAAATGGCAACTTCGATGAGGCCACAAGGAAAGGAGCCACAGCTAAATACCCCCAACGAATAAGGCAAGTCCTGAGAAGCCAGCTCAATGGCAAGAACAAAATCCGTGCGATAAACAGCTATGCCCTGCCAGTAATCAGATACCCTGCTGGAATAATTAGCTGGCCAAAGGAGGAGATAAAAGCCACAGATATTAAGACTAGAAAGCTACTAACAATGCATGGAGGGTTCCATCCCAAATCCAGCACCCTGAGACTGTACACGAGCCGCAAGGAAGGAGGCAGAGGACTAGTGAGTGTGAGAACCACTGTCCAGGACGAAACAACTAAGATCCATAAATACATCAGGGACAAAGCCTCAACAGACAATGTGCTCAGTGAATGTCTCAGACAACAGGGAACGGAGGTTGAGGTGCCAGAGATACCATCATGGGAGGACAAGCCCCTACATGGGATGTACCACCAGCAAATAACCCAAGTGGCTGATATCAGTAAATCCTACCAATGGCTGGAAAAAGCTGGACTCAAGGACAGCACAGAGGCCCTCATCCTGGCCGCCCAGGAACAGGCCCTAAACACCAGAGCAATAGAGGCCCAGATCTACCACACCAGACAAGACCCAAGGTGTAGGTTGTGCAAGGAGGCCCCTGAGACAGTCCAGCACATAACAGCAGGGTGCAAGATACTGGCAGGGAAAGCGTACATGGAACGACATAACCAAGTGGCGGCATAGTGTACAGAAACATCTGTGCAGAATATGGACTGGAAACCCCGAGATCAAAGTGGGAAACACCCCCAAAGGTGGTGGAGAACGCCAGAGCTAAGATCCTGTGGGACTTCCAGATCCAGACAGACAGAATGGTAATGGCGAACCAACCAGACATTGTCGTAGTGGATAAACATCAGAGGAAAGCCGTTGTGGTAGATGTAGCAATACCAAGCGACTGCAACATCAGGAAAAAGGAGCACGAGAAACTAGAGAAATACCAGGGCCTCAGGGAGGAACTGGAGAGGGCCTGGAAGGTGAAGACCACAGTGGTGCCTGTGGTCATCGGGGCCCTCGGGGCAGTCACCCCCAAACTGGATCAATGGCTACAACAGATCCCAGGAACAACATCAGACATCTCAGTGCAGAAATGTGCAGTCCTTGGCACAGCCAAGATACTGCAGGACCCTCAAGCTCCCAGGCCTCTGGTAGAGGACCTGAGCTCAGAGGCTATATAGATATAGATCTATATATAGAGATATAGATCTATATCTATATAGCCTCTGGTAGAGGACCCGAGCTGAGAGGATAAGAACCACCCGCGGTGGCTGAGAAGGGAATTTATCCACCGTGGGTGGTTCTTATCCTCAACCTCCATTCCCTGTTGTCTGAGACATTCACTGAGCACATTGTCTGTTGAGGCTTTGTCCCTGATGTATTTATGGATCTTAGTTGTTTCATCCTGGACAGTGGTTCTCACACTCACTAGTCCTCTGCCTCCTTCCTTGCGGCTCGTGTACAGTCTCAGGGTGCTGGATTTGGGATGGAACCCTCCATGCATTGTTAGTAGTTTTCTAGTCTTAATATCTGTGGCTTTTATCTCCTCCTTTGGCCAGCTAATTATTCCAGCAGGGTATCTGATTACTGGCAAGGCATAGCTGTTTATCGCACGGATTTTGTTCTTGCCATTGAGCTGGCTTCTCATATACATATACATATATATATATATATATTCCCTGAAGGTTAGACTGGCAATAAAATAAGCTCTCATACAATCACCTAACAATGTGTTTTATCTGTTCAGAGGTCAACTAAGAATAAAGAGGTGGCTGTAAATGATTATGGAAAATGAATTTTGAAAAAAGGTGTGTATATGAAAAAATACCCAGAAAAATAAACCCTGGGAGTGGTGAAGCATTGTTAGATAAGCAAACAGACTATCTAATCTTTAGAAGTTCTGAACTGCAAAAATAAAGACAAGTTTTATTAATGTGCACTGCTGTCATCACTTAGGTAACTCCACATAGATCAGTTCATGGATTTGAAAATGTCTCTACTTTGTCTAAGATCTCTTCAAAACATTTGAGTTCCTTTTATGTGAAGGAAAATTGAACCTCAAGAGGAAACTGTGCTAAACAGTGGAGAGAGTCCAGCCAGATTAACTTGTGATCCACCTGTATCTGGTGTTATTTGAACTATAACAGACGCAACACTGATGGGATTTTAAATTAGGATTCCCACAGCTCAACGGTCAGAATTTGTATTATCACCCAGTATTGTTAGAGTATTGATGATTATTTCACATCTTCTCAGTCTTAAATTGACTGACATGTTCTGCAAATTTATCAATAAATGTAAACAGTTCTGATATCATGCAAACTAATTCTTTCCTCATTTAATGGAAGCCAAATTATTTCGTTTGCACCTCAGACACGAAGCTGTGCAGCTTTGTAATTTGACAATATTCTTACAGTTAATGTTTGCTTGGCAAAGCTGTCAAACACGTTGGCAGCAAGTGATTTCTGTAGACAATAAAACAAAACTGGTCCAAAAAGTGAATTAGATGAAAACACTAACCGAACTCATACCAGCAGAGCTAAACTCTATCCGCAGACAGAAATGTGATCGTCATTGATTCTCATCTAACTGACATCTCACGCTTTCAGAAGGAGACCCAGATTAACTGGTGACACTTTCAGAAACTCAGTTTAAGTGAAGATTTAAACCCATTTCTGATGTAAATCTACATAAGAAAATTGTTTTTTCAGCGTTGTCTCTTATGGTTGAGTTTTAGGGTCACTTGATGAAAAGAATAAAGATGTTTATTTGGAGGAAAGAATCTGCATCAACTATAAGGAAGAAATGAGACTGATTGCCACATAGAACTGCAGTAGCCATGTTTTCTGTGAATGGGCTGGGAAATAAACTATAATGTTACAAAAACAGAGTTTAAAATCATTTTTTGCTATTGTTTTAGTGGACATTTAATTGAAATATCATGCAATATGAGGGTGATATGAAAAACAACATAGCCAGTCGATCTTTTTAAACATTTTATTTTAAATCCCAAGGCTCTTCAACATTTATGTCAGCTTCCAGTGATTATTCTTTACTTGGAGATCTGTTTATGGCATCTTGAGAGCCATTTCAATCTTCCTTTGAAGCAACACATAAGTCAGGGCAAGTTCTGCGTAATTTATATGTTTTGGTGCTTTTACAGATTATTTCTTAAAACAGGGCAACATGCAATATTAGATCAATAAAAGTCTTTATAATTAGTTATTCTTGAGATTATAATGGGTGTCTTATGGAATCGGGTAATATTCTCCAAAGATTTGTAGGTGTTTAAGCTTATCGCATCGTTTTTACTGATTCAGTGAAGGGGCCTAAAAGCCAAACCCACAGAAATATCTGTCTCTTCCTGCTGCCACCGCCAGTTAATCCAGAAGACCGGCGGTGGGCTCTAAGCGGTCTACCACCACATGACTGGAATGTTGCTGTAGGTGAAGGATGACCCTCAGACAGATGTTGAGTTGACTGTAAAGTGGTGCGACACTGGGCTCAAGTATCAAAGGTAAGTCGGAAACACCTTGGAGCTTGTATTGTTACTGAAGGAGGAGAATGTTCAGCAGCAGATGGAGTATTGAAGAGATCATCGTCTGAATCAGAAGGGTGGAGCTGACTAGCCATATCACATTTCATGGAGAGTTGAAGTTGTAGATTTGTAATTGTAGTTAGAGTCACGTGTCTGACAGTTAATGAAAGTAATACTCAGGTTTTATTGAGTTTTATTGAGTTGCCTGTTGTACCCCCTTTGGGCTGTTTGAATGGAACCGAATGCCTTTTGGGTATTAATGCGCTAATGCGCCTAGCACATTCCAGTAGTTAATGCAGCGGATCTTTGGGGATCAACAGTGCCAGTTGGTTTTGTCATTTTTCAGCTTTGCTAATTATCAATGCTTTGTGGAAGGTTTGGCAAAACTGGCAGCCCTGCACCAGTGTGATGGTGCCAAGGCTGGCAAGAAAACTGACTGTTGACTTACTGCATGTTGGACTGACGAATGTCAAAAAAGCTTTGAAACACTGTAAGTTAAGCTAACAACAACACTGGTGTTAGCCTATGCAGATTTCACTCAACCATTTATCTTGGAGGTTGATGCCAGTCGTGGTGGCCTGGGAGCCGTCCTTTCTCAAATGTAGGCAGGCAAGTTGCGACCAGTAGCTCATGCCTGCCGAGGCTTCAGAGCCACACAATTAAATAGGGACACTGCGGCTCCATGAAGCTTTAGTTTCTGGCCCTCAAGTGGACCATGACAGATAAGTTTAGAGAGTACCTGTTGGGGAACAAGTGCATTGTATACACTGACAACAACCCTCTTAGCCGTTTGTCCACTGTTAAATTGGCTGCCACTGAACAGAGGTGATGCTAGCCTCTTTTAATTTTGAGATTAATTACTGGTCGAGGCGGTGTAATACTAATGCCAATGCACTTTCAGCATATAGAGGGGGAGCAAAACACTGTGCCTTTTAGAATTTAATAATTGGATTGATATTTATAAGGGTATTTTTAGAAATGAAATGATTGCTATAAAATAAAGAGTGTTTAATATTATGTTGAAGATTTGTTATCTTGTTTGGTGTATATGTATTTTGTTTTATCCTGTTTTTGGGGGTTTGTGGATTGGTGCAGCCAGGGACTATGAAAGCCTACAGGTTGCCCACATCAGTGTGGGT
>VMRN01000274.1:63546-116720 GCA_010277015.1 Poeciliopsis turrubarensis
CTGGAATCTACCTGGAATCCCCCAGGAATATACCTGGAATCCCCCTGTAATCTACCTGGAATCCCCCTGTAATCTAACTGGAATCCCCCTGGAATATACCTTGAATCTACCTGGAATCAGCCTGTAATCTACCTGGAACCCCCCTGAAATCTACCTGAAATCTACCTGGAATCCCCCTGGAATCTACCTTGAATCCCCTGGAATTCCCCTGGAATCCCCCTGGAATTCCCCTGGAATCTACCTGGAATCCCCCTGTAATCTATCTGGAATCCCTCTGTAATCTATCTGGAATCTCCCTGTAATCTACCTGGAATCCTCCTGGAATCCCCCTGTAATCTATCTGGAATCCCACTGGAATCTACCTTGAATCTACCTGGAATCACCCTGTAATCTACCTGGAATCTAACTGGAATCCCCCTAGAATCTACCTGGAATCTACCTGGAATCCCCCTGTAATCTAACTGAAATCCCCCTGGAATCTACCTTGAATCCTCCTGGAATCTACCTTGAATCTACCTGGAATCCCCCTGAAATCTATCTGGAATACCCCTGGAATCTACCTGGAATCCCCCTGTAATATATCTGGAATCCCCCTGGAATCTACCTTGAATCCCCATGGAATTCCCCTGGAATCTACATTGAATCTACCTGGAATCCCCCTGGAATCTAACTGGAATCTACCTGGAATCCCCCTGTAATCTATCTGGAATCCCCCTGGAATATACCTTGAATCTACCTGGAATCCCCTGGAATCTACCTTGAATTCCCCTGGAATATACCTGGAATCCCCCTGTAATCTACCTGGAAATCCCCTGGATTCTACCTGGAACCCCCCTGAAATCTACCTGGAATCTACCTGAAATCTATCTGGAATCCCCCTAGAATCTACCTTGAATCTACCTGAAATCTATCTGGAATCCCCCTAGAATCTACCTTGAATCTACCTATAATACCCCTGTAATCGATCTGTAATCTAACTGAAATCCCCCTAGAATCTACCTTGAATCTACCTGGAATCCCCCTGTCGCAACAACCACACCTGGTACCGGTCTGTGGCCTTTGGAATGACTGCCCTCGAAGGCTCCGTATGTTTTTCAGACCCCTCCTTTTCTTTTTTCGAAATTACAGCCAACAGTGACACAGTGTGGCATTATGTAAAATTACACTGATCAATCGCAATATAATAAACATCCACTCAGATAAAGTGAGCCTTCCTGTGTTTACTCTATAGATTCCAGTATAGAGTGGGTTTTATGACGTCATCAACCCGTTGGTAAAAAAATGGCAACCTTCATGAAAAAAAAAAAGATGTACATTTTTGAAGTAATTATGAGTTTTGGTGTATCACAAACATCAATGTTTTAGTTTATCGGAAAATTACAACATATTTATGCCAACATGTTCAACTAATCCTCGATCACTTTAATGCTGTCAAACCTGCAAGAGTTAATTAGAGTAACAGTACCTTACCATTTTGTACCGATTTTCATAAACTAAATGCTGTTACAGTCCCTGACTCATCCTCTCTCACGTGATTGACTGTATTGATAGATTTTTAGGTTTTATATGACCGAAAAGTGGGTAATGAGAGAAGGGGAACACATGCAGCAAAAGTCGCAAGGCTGGGAATCGAACCTGCAACAGCCACGTTGAGGACTATGGCCTCCATATGTGGGTAATGCTTAACTCCTGCTCCTCCGCAGCACATACCCAGTATTGACAGTTTTTTGTCCTGCTGGACTCATTATCAAGTTGGATCTGCTTAAGGCAGGGGTCTCAAACTCTAGTCCTGGAGGGCCACTGTCCTGCAGCTTTTCAATGTGCCACAGGTACAAAGCACAGGAATGAAATGGCTTAATTACCTCCTCCTTGATCTCCAGTCTTGCTAATGACCTAATTATTCTATTCAGGTGTGGTGCAGCAGAGGCACATCTAAAAGTTGCAGGACAGTGGCCCTTGAGGACTGGATGTTGACACCCCTGGCTTAAGGGATATTGGCAAGTTCCTTTAATGTTGAGAGCATCTGACATCTCTGCCTTTGTGAACCTGATCAGTTTTTTCAGTATCCAAGATGGTGAGGATGGAGTTCAAAACTCACCCACCATTGAAAAACAAACTCTTGCAATGATATTGGCTTTACAACACGTCTTGTAAAGGTGTGGTATGATGTGTTTACATTGATGTCTCTGATGTACAACCAATGCTGATGTGTTGGTCATTGATGGTACAGAGGTTTAGTCTCATAACTAAGCACAAGAAGGGCTCAGAAAATGTGGTGGCAGACGCCTGATATCCCCTTGTACAGTTCATCCTGCCTTATTAGATGGGGATGGGCATTAAATGCAAACGGGGTTTGGATTTAATGCCAGGGAGGCAACACTCCATGTAACAAAGCAATAGAATGCAAATTACTTAAAAATCATAGTGGATTTTTGTTTTAGATTCTGTCAAAGTTGGAGAGATTCTATGCTAAAAATGAGAAACTTCTAGATGCTTTGCATCCAGAAGTGGGAAAACTTGCAAAATCAACAGTGTATTAAATACTTGTTCTCCCCACTCTATATGATACTGTTACATCATAATGACCCATCCCCATGCACACACACTGGTAGCCAATTCCAGGTTGTTCGTCTTGCTCAATAGACATGTGGACAAGAACTCAGAAATGGAACCCACAGCCTTCTTATTGGCAAATGGTTGCTTTACTGACAGGCATCAAGTCATCCATAAATTGGTGCTGTATAACACTCACTTTGAAACAGGCCAGGGCAAAAAACTGACAAAGCTGCTGAACAGCAAAATCTAACCTATGCTTTGACAAATGCAAATATAAAACGTACATTCTGAAAAGTCTTTCATTTACAACAATGTGGTCTTTTCAGTTATCAGATATTAGTGCACTCAAAAAAGATAAAGACAAAAAGGGACTTTGTGTGAGTGCTCAGCATTTTCCTTTAACTGATGATTCTACTAGGACACCAGTGGACACACAGTCCTATCCACAACAACGGGTTACGTGTGGACAGCAGCAGAACCCCTGCAGAATCTCCCAGTTCCAGTACCAGTTGTTTCACACTGGGCTGGTTGTGGTAGCCATCATCCTCGTCTGCTCTGGTCATGTTTAATACAGGCTCCAGGCCTGCAGATGGCGATGGTGGGGGGGACGTGATGACATGTTAAGGTCGCCAGGGCCCAGCTGCTTTCCACACGCACACATTCAGTCCAACTTCTCCTTCTGAACCAGCTTGGGAGCGTCCACAAAGTCCCGTCCATTAAACAGGATCAGGCCACCTGTCAGAGCGCTGGCTGTTCCCCAGAACAAAACATAGGCCAAAGTCTCAGTCCATGTGTCACCTGAAACACACAACAAGTTCTTCACCTACAGTACACTTACTGAAGACTCTACACATAAATGGGATACACCTTCAACAAGCCATGAAAACTCATGATTTGGTTTTGATGACCTTCATTTTTCAAATACTTGATCACATCATGGACCCTGCCTACAACTGACCGTGCTTTCATTTATATAGCTTATTTTCAGCAGCAAGGCAGTTCAAAGTGCCCTACAGTTCCACAGCTAGTCTGGCTGATGTCAGAACTTCTCCATGTCATTCCAAATCAATTACTGCTAATGTTAGTTCACCAAAATGTTTCTCACCAGCCATTAACAGACAGATGATGCACATAGAGAAAGCTACAACCATGACGATAGGCAGCTGGAAAAGAGAAACAGACAAGAATCCCAATTAGTACAACAACACAACTCTTTGTTTGTATTCTTGATGATTTCTTACAGTTAAAAACTTCCAGTCTTTAGGGTCTTGCAGTGGAGTGATCCAGTCTGCTTCGTCCACAGCATAGTTCCCCAGGAACAAGTCAATGGAGTCCTGGTTTAAAACACAAACAGAGGTGGCGTCCACCCTGAGATGATTTAGGCTGTCAAAGTCAGCCTGACTTTACATGACAAACTGTGGCCAGGAAAGCATAGTAGGATTTTATTCTATCCATCTTTTATACATTTTCAAATTAGAGAAAATACTAAAAGTCAGTGTAACCATGGTACAAGCAGAAATGTAACAAACTAAAGGGAAAAAAGAAACAAGGAGAACAATAGTCATAAATAAAGCAATTTTATTTATTTTATGATTATTTTATTGTCATAAAATAAATATTTTAATGCCCCTTCAACATAGCTGACAGGGCATTATTATTTCCAGTTGAATGGAAGTTGGATGTCAACAAGTAGACAACTGGGAAGAGACCAGCAGGAGCTGCCGCAAGGCATTAAGGCTCAAGTTCGCCTCTCTGTTGGGATCATTCCAAACATTTTTTGCACCATTGAATTACTGCAGGAGGCTGTTGAGAATATTCAGTTTTGCAGAATACATTTCGGACTTAATAATAATAGTTTATTAATCAGCTAAAGTTTCTTAACCTTTATCTGGAGAAAACATCTCTTCATTCCTTCATTTCCAGAGAAGGAATTCTCAAAAACAATGAATACATTTTCCAGTGTTTATCTCACATTTGGCCCACGATGGTGCTCCAAATGTATGCTTTACAAGGCTTATTCTACCTATACATGAGATTGACAGATTCATCAATCCTTTGTGTGTGGTTTCATTTGTTTTACTACTTTGGTCAGGTTATGGCTCAGCAAGTACCCAGCATTAGGCTTTTTGTCAAACCCAAATATGCAAATTGTGAGTCACATCAGCCGAAAAAGAGACGAGACAGGTGGATAGCAATCGGGGTTTCATCAAAGTCCTAATCATGTTAAATTCCAATCATTTAGATAATTGTACAATTCACACATCTGCAACACAGCAGAGTCTCCAGTTCAGTCAATGCCTTGATGAAGGTTTAACACACAAATCCTAGTATTGCCATCAAGCAGAGGACTGACTAAACTCACCTGCCTGTAGCCGTCTGAAAAGTTGTTCTTGTAATATCTGATTGCAGAGTTCCAGCCATCCATCACAGCACCCCACACAGTCCTCTTCCCTGTCCTGAAACACACAGAACACCACTAGAGCAACAACAAGACATCACTGAAACATTTTTATGAAACACCATCAACATCAAATAAATCCTATGAAGTTATTTACAGATATTCTTTGAGTCATAAGAGTGGTGACATATGGAGCCTCTGAGTGTAGTTGTTGAATGTCCACCGTCGCTGGACAGCAGACAGAATGCTGCAAGTCACTGACTAGAATTCAAATTTACCCTAACTGAGCATACTATACTGCTTGATAACTAGGATAAACTGGAATGTATGTGTGACTAAATTAAAATTATTTTCTGAAGAGTGTTTTGAAGTGATACTTGTTGTGAAATGGTGCTGAATGAACTGAACATGAATATGAATAGGCAGAGGCAAAATGACCCTAGGTCAAAAGTTCACTTAAAGGTGGTGTAGTTAGTTTAGTCATTAAAACTCATGTAGTTTCTCTACCTGAGACTTCTACAGGGAATAATGAAGACAGATCAGCTGGCTGTTAGATGGTGAAAACACTGACCTGGTGAAGTCTGTTTTTAAGGCACCAGTTCCAGCATACTGCTTGGCACATGCATCAGCATTGTCTGCCCATGCTACAAAGAAATAAAATCAATTAAGACAGGAACATAAAGTGATGAATACTAATGTTATTAAGGCCTCCGTTTTAACTGAAGTTTTATGAGATGTCAAATTTAAAGTCTAGACAAGACTACAGAGGTCAAGGGATCTCTAACCAACCCCAGCTTGGGGTGGATGAACTGAAGGGTGTGGGTTCATTAATTATGGAACTCTGGGATTGATTTCATTTTTTTTCCTCTTTTGCACATTTTATATGGCCATTTGGATGTTTCCCTTATGTAAATACGTATATAATTTTTCTCACTATATATATGCAAGGCACTTGCAAATGCAAACTTCTAGTCTCTGTCTGCTCCGTCATGAGTCGTATCTGTCTTCTAAGAAAACTATCCCATTGACCTTATTGGTCACAATCCATTTACATTGATTTAAAATATAATACACTGTTATCTTTACACAGAGCTGCTTGAAAGCTACCAGTTTGTTCAACTGGAAGAGGTGGTCACTGTGTAACAGGCTGCCAAACAGTGTGGTGCCACACACTGAGGGGCCCCTCAGAATCCTGTAAACTACATTCCTTGGATGTTTGGAACTGTACCAGCAACACAAAAGGCTTCACTGTCACTATTAAGAGATAATGTTATAATAATGCTTGAATGGAACTGAGGGTATAGTGAACCTCTAGTGAGGGTATAGGAGGGAAATGCTCACCATTCTTATAAATCTTCTCAAAATCAGCCTGGTCTTCGATCTTCTGTCCCAGGTGGAGAAGTCCCATTTTCTGCAAAGATGCACCCATAAATACCAAAAGCTGTCATAATCAAGAACACACTCTGAAAGAGGGGTGCCCAAAGTGGGTCCTCGAGGGCCAGCATCCTGCATATTTTAGTTCTCTACCTGGTTTAACGCACCTGGATCAAATGATGGCTCATTATAAGGTCAAAGGAGAACACTGACGTCCTTAAGAGGTTATTGGAGAAACCTAATGCATGCAGGACCCCGGCCCCCCGAGGACTGACTTTGGGACCACTGGTCTAAAATTTTGAATTTATGTTTCAAACATTTCTTGTGTTTCCATGATTCAACTTTCTGTGAAAAGAACTATTCCTTTATTCAGTCTTTGTAGTTCTTAGGCCGATAATGATGACTCATTGTTTTACTTACTGCTGATGAAATACTCTACCACACTCCTTGAAGCTGGTGTTACGGCTGCAGTGGGTCTCTGCCCTTTTTCCCTGCAGGCTTCTGGAGGCAGGCCTTCTGCAGGTGTTATGTTTTGCCCTGATTGGTGCTCTGCTGCTTTAAAGCTGCCATGCATGCAGCTGACAGGAGGCTGTCCCCTCTCCCTCCTCAAAACCCCTTTTGAATTAGTTTGTATCTTATAGTTGGGTTTTGTTAGGTTTGTTTTGCATTTGCTTATTTTTGGTTAGGTATGGGTTTAATTAATCTATTTTGGTTTCTCATTTCAGATATTCCTTCATCAGGTTTTATTTCTTTAGTATAATTTATTCAATTCAATTTTCATTTAATCAGAAAATCCTTGTGTGTTCTCCTTTAATGTTACCCCACCAAACAAGCCTGGTGGACATAACATTGGTCAACATTTTTCTATTCAGGACATTTAAAGTTGAACATTGCTTTATGCTTGATAGCACAATTATTTTCACTTCAATATTACAAGCATGTTTGAGGGGGTCAAACTCACACCAGAGAGCATACAGAAAGAGTTGCAAAATTCTACAAATCAGACAAAAATATCAGCATGACACTCAGGAGGAGTGCAACGTCATGGACGAGAAGCCGGGAAACGGGAGTGCCAGCTTGCTATCCTGCAAGTATCACCATGAGTAACCATCATTTCTGTGAAAAGAAAGTAGGGGTGCACCGATTGCAGTTTTCTGACTGATCACTCATATTTCAAAAGTTTGACTGATTTTGGCCTATAACAATTTCTTTCTGTACCAAATATGACAAAAAAGTTGGCAACAGAAGGCTGCACATTGTCAAATGCAGCCCTCTGTCAGACTCTTGTGGTGACAGAAAAGATCAGTGGATAAAATCGGTTTCACATTTTATGTGAAACCGATTTTCACATAAAATGTGAAATGTGTATTGGTTTCACATAAAACCAATACACATAAAATGTGTATTGGTTCACATTTTATGTGAACCAATACAATCAATACAATCATTGTATTGATTGTATCAATACAATGATACAATCATTGATTGTCAATACAATCAATAATTGTATTGACCAATCATTGATTGGTCAATACATGTAAGTATTGACCAATCAATGATCACCCAAAATTAAAGAAATTGGGATGGATCGATCTACGCACCCCTAAAAATAACCCCGTCACGCCTCCTCAAGACCAGGTCCATATTGGAAACACTAATATATTGTCACTGTGATGAATGCTCCACTTATTTATATCTTTAGTGGCTAACATGGTGAATCTCAAGGAGACGACTGGAACAATGTTTTTTGGCAAAGAAAGAGACGTGTTTGAAAAAAGGAGATAAATGGTCATCACAATTTTCTGCAACAGAATAAGAATGAAACCATTTCCTGATATCCAAAATGAAGTCTCTCTCCTTAGAGAGTAAGAATGCTTGTGGCACTGCAGACCAGAAGTGGTTAAAACAACTTTTTTTAAGACTACAAGTTATACAATATTTTAACTGCAAAACATTCATTTCCTTTATTTCTGTGTTGACATAGAGCATGTGAGGAGATACCTGCAGTTGTGACTGTAGGGCGCGTCGGGCTAGCAGACTCTGGATGACATTGGTACGGTCCAGACAGTCCATGCAGTTGCTCCGAAATGTACCTTCTTGGTTCATCAGTACCTTCCCTTCAATGTCCACAAGAAAATATCTGAAACCATATGTAGTGAACACCATAATGTCTGATGAACAACAATCCTTTATCTACTTAATGGATAAACCTAAAGCCAAAAAGACACTCACCCAAATTCATCCTGTATTTCAGAAACACTGTCCAGTAAGATCTGAAGCCGATGCCACCTCATCCGACTACATTCTTTGTGAAAGTCAAATGCTATGTACCTACAGAGAAACAATCTGTTAGCCAAAAACTCCAACATAATTCTTTAAGAAGCACAAAGACCAATACATTATAAATATACAGGCAGAGCTGAATCATGTGAAGACGAAGGGGGTAACCTTGGAAGTGATCTTACTTGATCATACCGTTACCCGAGCTGGTTACCATCTTGTCAAATGCTAGCTCCAAAGGCTTTTCAGAACCTTTTTGGTTGATCTGTGGAAGAATAGTTAAATTTGTGATAAAAACAGTCTGTTCCTAATTCAGTCAATATGTGCCTTGTCTCAGTAGAATCACCCCTAAAATGGTGAAGAAGTTTGAGTACCCCAGGTGGAGTCTCCCATCCCCCATTAGCCTCAAAGGAGGGGTCAGATAAGACCGATTCAAACATTATGATAGGAGTTGGACAGCAAAAACTTCAAGGAAGTTTGGGGGCAATGTGGTGCGGTGGGGCTTCACTGCATACTTGGTTTCTTGGGCTGAGTCCATTTGGAAAACAAACTATGACAAACTGGGAGGAGGATTGCCTAGTTCAGGTGCTTTGGGACTCAAGTGGCAAGTGAGGATTTGACTTACACAGGTAACCAACACATTCTGGCTCTATGGACATGGAATGCTACCTCACTAGCCACTGGCAGCAGGTAGTTATAGTTAAACTTACCTCCACACAGAACCTGGCACTGGAACGTTGCTCCTGGAGAGGGGCTGTCTTGGGAAAGCGGCATTGGGCAGGAGGGGGAATACTCACAAGGCCCTGGCTGAGGATCTTTGTTTGAAAATTTGCTCCAGCAAGTGAGTCAACCCTTGCTACTTAAAGTCATAACTGTGCTTATGACTGAACAAGCAACTCATAAAAACTGGCATTGTTCTGGAAAAGAATACCATAGGGATACCCTTGTGGTTCTGGAGGACTTCATGTTTAATCAATCAATTAAACTTTACTTTTTACAGTACCTTTCAGCAACAAGGCATTTCAAAGTGCTATACAAGGCAGAAACTCACTCGGAGAGGCCTGGATAAGAGTCAGTGGTATGTCTACAGCTTGGTGACAATCAGAGTGGACACACTGCTCCTCTACAACTAAAAGAGCTTGGAAAGGTGATTTGGGAATGGGATCAGGACTGTTCCTTAGATGCTTTTCAAGCACAGCCATATGGGAGGAGACCCCAGGGCAGACCCCCAACTCACTGGAGGATGTTTGGTTGGTGAATGAACAAAGGAAGGAATTATAGATGAAAATTTATTTACCCCAGTGAAATCACTATCCAGCTGTCTGTAAACTTCACAATTTATAGTACATGATTATAACTTATAGTAAAACCATGTTTGCTCACCAAGTTCAAAATGACTTGTTTTCCATACAGAACAACCTGGGAATCAAAGTGCCTCTGGAATCCATCTAACTACAACAAAAATCAAAGAGGAAAAGTACATAAGACATGAAAAGTAAAAAAAAATTTACAATGTTACGTCATGATTTATGTAAAATAAGAGTGAAAACTGACATGGTTAACCACTTTGCTGATCTGTGGCTTTGGCTTGTACTTCAGATTGGGCCTTTGAGACCAATAGAAAGGGATGGAGCCTCTGGTCTAGGAAAAACGAAACATATTGCATAAGGACAAAATTAATATGCCTACACACATTCGCTCTTCCATCAGAACAAATGAACATGGTTTAAAGTGGAATGAACTTGTTCTGGTTTTGCAAACCATTTTTAAATTTGATAGCAAAGATGCACTTAAAAGGTTTGTATGTCTGAATGAATATGGAAAATGGAAAATGCAGACTGAACAGTAATGTAAAAACCTATGACCAAGAAACAGAAAACAAGGGTAAACACTAGCAGCCAATCAATTTACTTTGCTCGGTCACTAACAGACTTAGTATCTCAATAAAAAAAAGCAGAAAATCCACACTGTGAAGATCCAAATATTACCGCTCTCCCTTTGCAAAGCCCTGACAAAAAACTAACAACACTAAAACCCATGAGTGAATGGTTGACTTTCCCACTGCTGGATGACTTGGAATCTCAGCTGTTTGACTCACCTGCACAAATGAAGCCTTGTAATTGTTGTATTGCACAATTTGCTCAGTTTCCACAAAGTTAGCAGCATGGCCTTCTGAATCAATGCCTGTGTTAAATTAACAACAACCAAAAAGACATTTATCTTGATAATAATGTCTGCAAAAAGCTGATATGCTGTGGTAAGAACCATGCAAATGAGATAACTACCATTACATGCTAGAAAAACAGAAAACTTATTTAGAGCACACAGAACAACAGGAGATGTCAGCCAAGTTAAAGACAGCTTGCAGCAGTTACCTCGGACATAGTAGCGGACGCCGGCTCTGAAACAGCTTCTTCTGGAGATAATAATCCACTCAAACACCTTTCCATTGATGGAGCTTGAGTTAATGGTAATGACTGGGAGGGAGACATGTTAAGAAACCAACAATACTTGTACATGGAAACAGAAGGACTCAATGTGGCACATGAAAACAATCAAGAAACAATACAGAAACATACCTCAGATGAGATTCAAGTAGAGATTTGCTTTTTGTTGGGTTCATTATAAAATAAGATGGATTGCAGTTAATGCTTTGCTGTTTGTATTTAACATTTTGATAACCACTTTAGAGTGGCATGAAGCAACAGTCACACATGCTTCAACTTGCCTGTGGTTTTGCTGCTGGTTATCCTGAATTTCCCCAGACATTAAAGGTTGTTTGTATTCTAAACAAGTCAGGCACCAATTAATGATACTAACTTCTAAGGTTAATTTTCAAATGAAACCAGAATATTCCGAATAAGTATTTTAAATTACTTTTAGTATGCCAATATGTCTACTGTTATTTTCCACTTCGGTTGAAATCATTTAATGCATTTAATGCATTTAATGCATTTAATCATTTATTTATGTTTTGTAAATCGTTGCTTTGAAAGATCAAATGTATTAATGATAAAGTACATCTTAAATGTGTGGCTCAAACAAACATAATAAAAGGTACTCTTGTTCATCTTCCAAAATCAGACATCAGTTTATTTGTTAATAATAAACTGATGTTCTGCTCTACCACCTGAATGGAGTGATTCTATCAATGTTGGCCTTGGGATTGATTGGTAATGATCCAGTCTAAAGCAGAAAAAAACTGCATTAGACTGGATCATGTTGTGATCAAATTATACACTGAAAAAAGGCTGAAGGACTTGAGACTCCCTCTCTGAAGCAGTGTAGTAGAGGAACATGTTTTTATTGAAGTTTGTGATTTCATCATCTCGCTTTCTAACCTTAAAGGTTTTATTTTAAAAAAAAGAAACCAACGCTGACAGCCACAGAAAAGGATACAACCATGGACAACAGGATACACAAACCTGTGCAACTGTAAAACAGGTGAGGAAACATTACCATGAAAACAATTCAAACACACACTCCCTCACCAGACTTTAGCTGGTTCAGCAGCCCAACCCAGCAGACAAGACACACAGCTACCATGCTTACATTTGTTAAGAAGGGGTGCACTGATTATCAGAAATTGGCCAACACATGTGAAGTCGATCTTATCCACAGATTTTCACTATGTCAGCAAAAGTCTAAAAATCAATCACTGTCTTCTTTTGCTCTCCTATGAAAGAGAGTTGACTGACAGACCAGGCGACAGCTCATGTCTAGATGTTTTCAGGTAATAATATTCACCCCACTGTTACCAACTCTGTGACTTTCTTGCTACATTTAGAAACATTTCAGACAAAAAAAAAATGATATTGGCCAAACTTGGAATCAGCAGGCTAGACTTTTTAAAGATCGGTAATGGGCGATCAGCCAGAAAACTGCAATTGGTGCAGCCCTGGTACATTGGGTTATGACAAATATTTCTTAACCAATTCATCAATTCACCCATTTAGTATATTAATTTCATTTTTATTATCATCCATGTATTGTAATGTGACATCTGTACTACAAGTTAACTTTGAGGAGCACCTTTTATAGATACAAGAAACTACAAACGATTGCCCTTTGAGTTCTTAAAGGTAAAGGTTGAAAATTATCCATCCTGAACAACTTTGGAAGCCTTCCCCTGTCAGGTGAAGGGATTGTTAAGCAGGTACACTATATTGCCAAAAGTATTTGCTCACCTGCCTTGACTTACATAAGAGCTTAAGTATCATCCTATTCCTTATCCATAGGGTTCAATATGATGTTTGTCCACCCTCTGCAGCTTCAACTCTTCTGGGAAGGCTGTACAAAGGGTTTAGGAATGTGTATGGGGATTCTTGACCATTTTTCCAGAAGCGCATTTGTGAGGTTACATGCTGATGTTGGACAAGAAGACCTGGTTCTCAATCTCCAATCTAATTCATCCCAAAGGTGTTCTATTGGGTTGAGGATAGGACTGTGTGCAGGCTAGTCAAATTGACCCCAGACTCTGCTATCCATGTCTTTCTGGACCTTGCTTCCAAAATGACTGGGTGCTCTGGTACACAGTCATGTTGGAAGAGGAAGGGTCCAGCTCCAAACTGTTCTCAAAGTTGAGAGCATGGGATTGTCTAAAATGTCTTGGTATGCTGAAGCATTCAAAGTTCCTTTCACTGGAATTATGGGACCAAACCCAACTCCTGGAAAACAACTATAATCCCCCCTCCACCAAACTTTTCACTTGGCACAATGCAGTCAGACAAGTACCGTTCTCCTGGCAACTGCCAAACCCAGACTCATCCATCAAATTGCATAATTCGTCACTCCAGAGAACACATCTCCACTGCTCTAGAGTCCAGTGGCAGCGAACTTTACAGCACAGCATCTGACACTTTGCATTGCATTAGGTGACGTATGGCTTGGATGCAGCTGGTCAACCCATTTCCTAAAGCTCTCTGTGCTCTGATCTCGAGCTAATCTGATGGCCACATGAAGTTTGGAGGTCTGTAAGTGACTGACTGTAGAAAGTTGGCCATCTCTTCGCTCTATGTGCTTCATCATCCGCTGACCCTGATCCGTCATTTACATGGCCTACCACTACAACTTGCAGTTTCTTATAATACAGCTGACAGTTGACTGTGGAATATTTAGGAGTGAGGAAATTTCATGTTATTTCAGCATGTCTGAAATTAGCAAAAAGCTATTAAATTACTTACGAATCTTACCTCTGGCTGTGTCATAAACTCCCGCAGCAAGTGGCCATTCCAAACAAAGCGCTGATCTGCCTGGAACAAACAGAGTTGACATGTAAATGGAGATACAAGAATCTCACTGACAGCCAATATGACATTAAAAATTCATGCACTGCAGATTTGCAAAAAATAATAATAATAATAAAATCAAGACAAGCACAGGTGACAAAAAAGCAATAAGTCTTTAAAGAATTTTTTTCCATATTTTCAAAGCACTATTATTGTTGTAAGCAATGTTAACTTTAATGATTCAAGAAGATCTGTGCAGTCAAGCACAAGAGTTTGTTTCTTGTTCCAGATAAGAACTCAAGCTCCACCCTTTCAGGCCTTAGCCTGCTCTTTGAGTTCACATCTCACTACACCAGACTTACAATCTGGAAGAAATTCAGAAAAAACTAAAAATGAAATGAACATCAGTGTATGAATATGGTGCAAGTACTTTGGAGTACACAGACTTGATGAAGAGCTGTACAAGTACAGGCCAGTTATCATTTATCAGAATTTTCTTTGTAAACCTATCCACTCTAAGGTCAGCTAGGATTTCCTAGTTTATGTTTATATTCTAAATGCCAGCAAAATACAATGTTAGTTGTATTTTTCTGTCACTATTCACAGTAAAATAGGACCCGGGATAAAAATAAAAAACTCAGAGAGGAAGAAGCCATTGTTCCGAAAGTGATATAAAATATAAATTCCAGGTTACAGTTTCCAAATGAAATCTGGGACTGAGATCTTGTTTTTCTGGAGATATGTTCTACAGTCTGGTCAACTTAAAAAATGTTTGGCCATAATAACCATTGTTATGTTTGATAAATTGAGAACACCATCACAATGTTAAAATTCAGATCCAACTTGTCTACACTGTTTGTGTCCCAAAGACTGGGCGTAAATTCTAGCATGAACAGCTGATAGAAGGAAAAACTGGAATGGGGAGTTTTCCTCAACAGTTGCTAAGATTATCTCTTCGCATTGAGTTGGATGTGCCGTTTGTACTGAAAGTTTTAGAAAACATACCCACTAAGATGATTTTAGTGCAACTGACATGCTAACTGAAAAGTTACAAGTCATGTGCAATGTGAGCATAGCATCTGAATGTGGGCAGGTGGTGGGGGGATTTATCTGAAAAAGAATCTATTAGTTAAAAGTGTTTCTGAAACATTTTTGTTTGAAATGCCCTGCGTGTTATTGTGTTTGAGAGAAGTGTTACAAAGGCTGTCTGGTGTCCCTTACCCTCTCCAAAAGACTCATGTCTTGAAAATCTGGGCTTGTGTTTGCCAGACGCTGCAAGCTGTGGGTCAGGTCATAGTCTGATGCAAAGTAGAGGCCATCTGTATGAAGCACACTGCTGATCATGGATACAAAGGTTTTGTTGTCTTGCATCTGCAATACAAAATTCATAGATATAAAGGTCTGCTTCTTTCCAGGTTCTATTTCATTGTTCTGATCACTAAACATTTAGAACTTTCTAGAGTTGTGCTGCTTATGGTGGCAGCTCTGTTACGTTAGCTCTGATTTGTTCCTTTTGTTCACAATTTTTTTTGGATGAGAAGTTGCATGTTTGGACAATGTTCTCTCTGACTTTGGATGCTGTGCAGCTCTTTTTTACTCTCAGTTGTTATGATGTATAGCCACGGCAACAATGTACTGTTTCCACAACTGAGAGTAGCTGATTAGCATATGAAAAACTAACACCAGATCACTAGTGAGAGACTGAGTAGCGAAAGCCTTTCCTCTGCCCATATCCCCGAGAATGATGTGCAGTTCTAGATTGGAGTTCCGTGAATATTCTATATAATGCATATTCTATCAGATGTTGGTCACACTTTATTTGAAGAAGTTTGAAAAAGGCTGACATGACACTGTCATCAACATAAAATAACACCTGTAGTGAACATGAAGGAGTCTTCACATATATTTGTCTCTTGTCATAAAATATCATTCGGTAAATAATATTTTTAATGCAAAGTTGCATTGAAAGTCCACTAAAAGTGTCAACCTTGCAGTCTTTTTTTTTTTAACCAAATGACACTTCATGACACCAGTCAAACATTCACGAAGGCATCGTGTCAGCATTATGCATACCCTTCAAATAAAGTGTTGCCAGATGTTTTATTTGTTGATACTGATCACATGTATATCATAATGTGTATTGTAATTCACTTAGTGTACATCCTTACTTAAAAGGTTAATATAATCCTAAGGAAAGACACAATGCCAACCCAGTAAGGTACCTGCTTGATTTTCTATACCAGCTAAAGTTTAACTGATACGTTTATTTAAATCTTAAAACACATCTTAAAATACTTAATTCCATATTTTAAGATGTGAAGCTGATAGACAAATTTGAAAGAATAAAAATGTCAACTAAATTTTACTCTACAGACAGCGGAGCAGCTATTTGTGGAGCAAGTAATTCATTAAGTGAAAATGTATTACTTGTATTAGTTTGCTGCCATCTAGAGGAATTATTGTGAATTAGAACAAAAGCAGAAGCCTTACAACCTTCCCAAGCCTGACTCCTATTTATTTAGATGCTGTTAACCTAACTTGAAAACCCAGCACAGATTTTCAAAAGCCTTTTTCCAAGTCAAATCTAAGTTCTCTAATGACAAAAATAAGCATCAAACCCAAAAACATCTAATGCACCTGCTGATTGTTTGAACATTTGATAATCACCTTTATTCAATTATTTTATTCACAGTTTCAAAAACCGCAAAAGGCTACATGACCATTAATGAAAATGTGAAGATACCTTTCAACATGTATAAATGTCACTAAAATAGGACTTCATATCCTTCTGAAGCAAGTCGGCTTGTCACACAGAACTGCTGTCTCCTATTTGATCTCTATCTAGCAGTTTGGACATAATGTCTGGTTTGGAATGTTGCTTCTGCTTGTTGTCCTTCTGCTATAATGCGCCATGAGGAGTGCAAGTGCTGGTAAAAGAACCAACCTGGTCATCATTCAAGTGTAATACTGTCTTTTTGTAAGAAATGATGTCAAAGTTCAGAGCTTTCCACACAGCATGGCCCAGTAAGTCTCCCACCTTCATCTTCTTTGTGATCACTATGAGGTACATGCCTAGATTTATGAAGAAACCAGATCATGAAGGGGATGAAAGCACACCAATGAGAGTTCAGACAGTTTGACATACTCCAGAAAGACCATGACCATGTTGAACATACCTGCTGGCAATCGAATAGTTCCCATAACTCCACCTATTGGCATGCTTTCCGCTGACATAGGAACATCGCTTCTCACTGAAGTCCAAAAATGAGACAATGGTTAGTGGCCATGTGTTCCAACGTAAATAATTTCTATATCACTATGAATTAAACAGGACTGATGAGCAATCTTAAACTCTGCTTCAGTTTTTCTAGAGGTTTTTCAATCCAAACCTCTGGTTTGAAATGCCATTTAGTAACATTTCAGACAAAATAATTAATGTCAGCCAAAATCTGAGTCAGCAGGTCAGGATTTTTAAAGATTGGTAATCAGAGATTGGCCAGGAAACTGCAATCGCTGCACCCCTAAAATATGTATCAATATTCTTAGCAAGGCTGATCATTACAAAGAAATCATAGGATTTCAATGTTGTTGAATATTGTAATGACAATGTCAGTTATGATGAATTCATATTCTTCTCACTTTCATTGCAGTGCTGTTCAAATGACCCTTGACATTTTGCATTTTTGGCCTTCCCACCATCTCTGTTGCATTTAAGAGCTTCAAGGTGTGACTGCCAAACAAAATGAATTAATGACTGCACAAGTCTAATAGCCAAAAAAGGCAGTTCATTGTGATCTTTTTGATGTATGCAAGGACAAATAAATAAATAAATAAAAATCACGACTTTATCACATCATCCAGTATTACTTCATTTACAAGTTGATTAAATTATCAAGTACTTCACATGTAAATATAAATTTTACAATGTTGGATAACTTTTCCAATAATGGATTTGTTTCTAAAATTAGTAAGAAGACTGACTAAAACTTTTCAAAACCAGCATATTTACCACATTTTAACTTTGATGCTTTTTATGCCATGCAAGTGAAACAGTTATGATTGGAAAGATCTTTTGTTGCACTGCTACCCAATTCTTTTTACACAGGTAAAAAGAACAGCATGTATAGATTTGTAATTATAGCTGTTATTTTGTTTTCTGTTTCGTTGTTCCTTACAAAATCAGTCACACTTTTTTCCCATGTGCATCTCTTCTATGTCCTCTCTATCCCCATCAGGGCAGACAGTCCTGAAGGACATTTTTTGGTTTTTAAAACACCTGTTCTCACCACTGGCGTTTGAATGCATCCAGCACAACTGCAATTTTAGAAATACATTTAAATCCATCCATTTTTTAACACCCTTGTCCCTACTGGGGTCAGGAGGTGTCGATGACCATCTCCACTAACGTTATGGGCTAGAGACAGGGTGACTGGGGTCAACCTGGACAGGTCACCAGGCTATCGCAGATACATTTAGATATTATATTAAATAATAATAATGCTTAACAGGAGGGTGATTGCTTACCAGTGAGTGACATCTCAGTAGATACTCTATCAATGACCAGGACATCCACGGAGTCATTATCACTTTGCTCTATGTAGAACTTTTCCGCTGTGGTGTGCCTGGGACAGGAGAACAGATCACATCATCATATGACAGCCGCACTGGGCTCATCAAAACCAACAGCTGGTGCTGTGGACCACAGACCTGAGCAAACTGGAAGCTTAACAATAAGTGCCAGTGGAAAGCTGAAAGATAACCGACAGCTAGCTACTGCTGGGACTAGCAGCGTTAGATTGTCAACAACACCCCGCTGCGACCTGCCAGAACCTTCATCAGTCGCGATAATGTTCTACAGACTCGCTGGTACCGTTGACTGGAAACAGTCGGATTCTTCTCTAAAAAGGAAAACTTTCTATGGTGTAACATGTTGAGTTAGCTTTGGAAGGTACGAACATCGAATTTACATTTAAAGTGAAAGTGAAGCGTTTACTGTTTGTGTGGTCCACACAATGTTTCCCATGGGTCTAAAATTGGAATAGACAGAAAATAAAGCCACTACTTATACTTACAGGCGAAAACTACCCGCAGTGCTAGCCATTTTCTCTTGAATTTAACCTCAGTGACGTGTCGTTGTCTTCTTCCTTTTCTTTCCTGGCGGTCGGCAAGCAATATGTAGATGTGCATTACCGCCATCTACTGGAATGGAGAGTTGATGTTAATGCTAAATATATATTACACAAATTTAAAAAAAATCTCTTCATCCTCTTTACCAATTTCGCCTTGTTGAAGCATTTCTAGTTAAAAAAAAAAAAAAAGTACAAAAGATTCAGATGTGGAACGTTTGTCCTAAATATCTTATTTAACTATTGTTGTTGTGGACAGGCGTAGGGCGGGATCACGTGGTGTCATTAGTGATTATAGATCAGCTGTTGCTCACCTGGGTGATTTCGAGTGAGTGGGTGATGTGGGAAGGTTTACTTTTTGCTGACCGCTTTAATACAGCATATTTTGTCTTTATTCACTGTTTTTTCTACGGTTCCGTTTTTATGCTGTTTGGACACTGTGCTGCCTTGGATATTAGAAAAATAAATCAACTTATGATTTGAAAAAAACGCAACCTGGATTGCGTTTTTTTTGGTCAGCTGGCGCGTCAACAAAGATTCCCCTATTCAGCCGCTCGGCGACCGTGCTTGACAGTCGCTAATAATTGTCTTGTAATCTATGTACTAATTCTCTCCTCTCAACAGAATATTTGTAACAAACAATAAAACCTGTTTCACCATCTCTTCTTGAAAACAAAAATCACATTTTCTGTTGGATGTTTTACCATTTGAAATAAAGTACTCTTTAATCCTGAAAGATCAAAATGTCATCTGGATATAATTGTTTACTCCTTTCTATTTCTCCTCATTATAACAATTTTCCTTTGATGCTATAAAGCCACCTTCCAGTTCTTTTTCCTAGTGTTTCTGCCATTTCCCTTTAACGTTTTGTTGAATAATACGTTCTCCTTTAAGATACCAATAATATATATATAAAAAATGTGTTGCTTGGTCTGCATATAACTGCCGATTCATTACCTTTTATTCCTATATGTGATTGTACCCATGTAAAATAACTAATAAACCTATTCTATGAATTCTATAAATTAATAATTGGATCTCTAGCAAAAAGTCTGGTCTGCTATGTAAATTATTATTTTTTAATGAAAAGAGTAACAAACTTGAATCTGAACAAATTACACTTCGCAAAGGATCAATTTCCTCAATCCATCGTAGAGATAAAATGATTCCCAGCATCTCTCCTGTATAATTTAGACTCCAACAGTAATTTATTTACCTGTTTCAAAATGTAATTCTGGAATTCAATTTCTGGAATGAATGGCATATTCTACTTCAGTTTTTTAAAGCCTCTATAAATATGGACTCGTCCATAATACATATTATTTAAATAGGGATTGTACTGAATATGGATCTGAAAG
Organism: Poeciliopsis turrubarensis; assembly: GCA_010277015.1. Taxonomy (NCBI): domain Eukaryota; kingdom Metazoa; phylum Chordata; class Actinopteri; order Cyprinodontiformes; family Poeciliidae; genus Poeciliopsis; species Poeciliopsis turrubarensis. The sequence continues at coordinate 83,867 of VMRN01000274.1, forward strand.
GTTTTCTTTTTTCTGATCTCCAAAGTAAAATCAATAACACTAGTAGGACATAGAGATGGATGAACTGGTGATAGAGAAACTGATATTTATATCAGATAAATCACAGTTTTTTTAATAATGTTTTCTACGATCCAGACAAAAGAATTTAATTTCTTTTTTTCCCCTTTTCCAAACTTGGTTTTAAAATCTCCTGACATGGTTGATTACCATTGTGACCCTTTAAATGACGCCAGTAAGATGAAATGAACTGTAATCATCTGAAGTGAAGTGGCATCTCTCCCATTTCTACTAGTAAAGCTGATATTGGAGTTGTTCTAATGGCTCCTGTCAATAACTTCAAGGATTGATACTGGATATTATTCAAAGTTCTTGAGTAATGTTGCTAGTGCTGATCTGTGAGGGATCTACCCCCTCACTAACAGGTGCTGTATATTGTACTTTTTATATCCTAACTAACTTAAAAATGTATTTTTTGTTGTTTGGGGGGGAAGTTCTGATCTTCTCATGATGGGTGTGGTTTTTCAAGCCCACATGCAGAACACAACACAGGAGATAAAATGAAATAAAAGATACGTTTATTGAAACACTGCTGGTAGGTATGGAGGCTCAGGTCAGGTCCAGGGAGGGCGCCAGGTTCAGGGAAACAAAACGGTTCACTAGAGAAGCAGAGTCAGGTGGTGAGTTCGGGGTCGTGGGAAATGACAACGTTGTGAGTGAAATAGGCAGATCTTACTTGTGAACGGCTGGTTCGAGATATGAGGGGGTAACTACAATGTCCGGGGTCTCAGTCTCTCTGTGATTCCAGGTGGGTGTTGTATTTGTCAGCGGGAACCCAGGAGGCAACGGGAAGTACAGAAGAGCGGTGCGACTGCCAGTCGTGGAAATCCTGGAGGAACTTGTCACACGGAGAAGGTGAGTCTGGGAACTCGAGCAACCAGTGGGTACTTTCCACGGAGTCACGAGGATAGGCTTGATCAAGGAGCCAGGAAGGATCAGCATGGAGTGGATCCAAGGCTTCAGGAGAAATCACCTGAAGGTAGGAGAAGCAACAAGGAAACAATCACTAGGAGCAAATCAGCAAAGAACACAGAGGCAAGCTCTAGGGGCTCAGAGGTACTGTTACTGGCTAACACTCACTCAGGCGCCAAGGGACTCGCAGACAGCTCCTCTTGAACCGCTCGCTGACGAGCTAAACTTGCGTCAGGTGTGGAAGTGACGTCATCCACGCCCTCCGACGGAATGGATTTGGCGCCATCTGGTGGTGGAGAAAAGCGAGTGCACGCACAAAAACTCCACAAAGAAACTAAAGGACCCCGGAACATAACAGATCTATTCGATAAATAAATAAAAAAAGAAAACCCCATTCCACTCTCCAAATTTTCAAGCATATCATTAATCATGATAGAAAAGAACAAAGAACTCACTATACTTCTCTGAGGCATGCCATTTTCAACCAAACATTTATCTGAATAATATTATCCTATTCATACTTGCATTGATTGATCTTGTAAAAAATACTTCATCCATAAAACATTGATCCACTAATTCCTATCTTTTTAAATTTTCTCATAAAACTTTACTTCCACATCATATCTTAAGCCTTCTCTATATCAAAAAGACAGCCACTAAATTCTCCTTATTAAATTATTGTTTTCTGATTTTAAGTTCTAAACATAGAATAAGATCCATAGTGCTTCTATCTTTTCTATCTTTTCTATCACTGGTTTGCAGTGATATAAAGTTTGCTGCAAACCAGTGAACTTTATATCACTGGTTTGCAAGTTTAAATTCAGCAAATTTATTCTGAAAATCTGTCATTTAGTTGCTCAAATGTTCCAGTTTCTTAAAATGCATCAGAAAAATTATTTTTTAAATCAGTTTCAATTAACTCTCTGACCTCATTACAAACATTAAGGTGCTGTTCAGCTTTTTGCTCTGATGTTGATAAAACTTTTGGATTTTCAGTTAATTTTTTTTTTACTCATCCATCCATCCATCCATCCATCCATCCATCCATCCATCCATCCATCCATCTTCTGCCGCTTATCCGGGGTGGGGTCGCGGGGGTAGCAGCTTTAGAAGGGAGGCCCAGACTTCCCTCTCCCCAGCCACTTCCTCCAGCTCCTCCGGGGGAATCCCGAGGCGTTCCCAAGCCAGCCGAGAGACATAGTCCCTCCAGCGTGTCCTGGGTCTTCCCCGGGGCCTCCTCCCGGTGGGACGTGCCCGAAACACTTCACCAGGGAGGCGTCCAGGAGGCATCCTGACCAGATGCCCGAGCCACCTCAACTGGCTCCTCTCGATGTGGAGGAGCAGCGGCTCTACTCTGAGTCCCTCCCGGATGACCGAGCTTCTCACCCTATCTCTAAGGGAGAGCCCAGCCACCCTACGGAGAAAACTCATTTCGGCCGCTTGTATCCGCGATCTCGTTCTTTCGGTCATTACCCAAAGCTCATGACCATAGATGAGGGTAGGAACGTAGATCGACCGGTAAATCGATCTAAGAGGTGAAGAGGGAGCTTTGACTCAGCTCCCTCTTCACCACGACGGACCGGTGCAGCGCCCGCTTCACGGCGGACGCTGCACCAATCCGCCTGTCGATCTCACGCTCCCTTCTTCCCTCATTCGTGAACAAGATCCCGAGATACTTGAACTCCTCCACTTGAGGCAGGACATCTCCCTCGACCCGGAGAAGGCACCTTCACCTCTCTGAGCGTTAAACCAGCCTTTTTTCCATGTGGCAAACCTGACTGTTGAGGATGTTTTACAAATAAGGCTTTTTTGCTCCAACACATGTTAAAAGTCAAAGCTCGACTTGCTGGGAAGTTTAAATGGGTGCAATATGAACCACAGGAACCACAAATGTGAAAACTGTGTAAAGCTTTGTGTTGTAAATTATTCAGAGCAGAAACGCCAGGAAGAAACCCTGCAGGTTTGCAAAACAAATTAAATTTTTACCTGAATCTGAATTAATACTGAAAATCCTCCTCAGTCTGAATTCCCTGGACTGTTCTGGAGTATTTTTATTCGACAAACTACACAGGATTTTAGTGGTTATGTCACTTGGCTTTGGATGTTTTTTTGTTGTTTTTGTCATATGCTTTTGGTTGTGTGAAATCTTATTGGTGTCGACAAATATTGAGACATAAGGTGATTCTGAGAATACTGCATCAAGGTATAAGTCAAGTTTAAAAGTGAAAGCGCCTGCTCTGCTTGCGCAAGGTCTATGTGAACCACAGGTACAACTTATAGTCCTGCTTTCAGATGTTCAATTGAATAAATGTCCACTTGTCTCAACAAAGTGGAGCTAAATCTTTTATGTATCATTCTCTCCATTATTTTACATATATAGGTATGTGAAGTTAAAGCAATGTGTCTGTAGCCTTCTGGATTTGTCCGCTCTTTACCTAGTTTTAGGATTGGAACTGTGAATACTTCTTTCCATACCACAGGTAAAAAAAACAAAAAAACAAAAAACTTCCCAGATCTTATTATACCATTCCAGTGAAATCTTTTTAGAGTAACTACTAAGCTTATTAATTATAATATAATAAATATTATATTTCTTGGGGATTATTTTTTTTAAATTCCTAAGAGCATTATTTAGTTCAAATAAAGAAAAGAGACTATTTTATAAGTGACTTGATCTTATGACACCCTGGAATCTAACTGGCATGAAAGAACACAAACTTCTGGAAAAGAGACAGGGAAATGAATCCTAAATCAGGGCAAACATGGACGATTTTCCAATTTTACCTGCGGTAAACCAGCCTTGAAAACAATTTAAGTACTACCAGATGCAACTAAATGAGCTGTCAGGGATGGAGGTTCCTTGACAGACTGCGGAGAAGGTAAATCTGTTTGTCTGCGTTCCCATCTCCAGCCCAGGAGATGGCAGTAATACACTTACATTCTACTTGGTAACTGATGAAACAGAAAAAAAGAAAGGAGAACGAAGAAGAGGGAGTCTCTCTGCGCATGTGCGGTACCTCCACACGTGTTCACTGTGTGTGGTGAAAAGCACATTTGGAGTTGCTGTTGGAAAAGCGCCGCACAAGTTTTCGGGTTGTTGTTTCATCGCTAATCTTCAACTAACATGAGACCAGGTATAGTAACGTCACGTGTGACGGGGTTTCGGTCCCGTTTAATGGAGTCTTTGTCATGTTCTGGGTTCAGAGGTTCAGAAAAGAAATTGGCCTTCCTCTCCGTCGCAGTCTTTTTTAAGAATAGTGAGAATCACTCTAGGTGAAAATAAGGTGCTACCAGGTATTGGGTCGCGTTATTAGATTCATAATGTATACGTAATGAATGCATAAAGTTGGATTCATTAGTAAAGTTTCATCGGTAAATTGCAGCGAGTAGTTCGAGCTGGAACCTCGTCGTCTTGCTAAGCACGTGCTGTTGACCCACCGAGGCGCGAGGAGCAGAAAACAGCAGGAAGATCCTGAAAGGCTTCACGGCCTGTTGATGGACGAGCATTAACACGTGGCTAGCATTAACAGACTGTTTCCTCAACGAAAAGTAGAGATGTTGCAACAAAATATTTTACCTAAGAAATAGTTGAGTTAAGATGTATGACTTTTGATTTAAAGTTTAAGTAAACTAAAATGTTTTTAGACTTTGGAACATCAGAATTCTGTACATTGTGTCAAGTGTTTACAAAGGGGAATTTTGTCCCAAATAAAATGGAGAAAACAAATTACGTCACAGAAATTTCCACTGCCAGGTTCTTAAATGTTAAGTCAAAGCGTTAAGTAATGAAGATTATAAAGGAGAAGGGGAATGTTTGATTAGCAAACCTAACAATGAGGCATTTATCTCACAGCTTGTTACACTTTCTAAAAGACTTTCTTCCTTCCAGCTATTTATTTATTTATTTATTTTTTGCTGGAAGTAAAAGAAAAAAACACCAGCTTGTTTAGCCCCTTTACTGTGATGTACATGTAAGTCAGTGGGTTAATGAGGACATCTGTGTAATAAAGGGGTTGTAACATATTTTGTGACAAATACATTGCTAGCTCAAAAATCTTTTGAAATTAAATGGTTCATTACTGTATTATATTTAAAACCAATGCCTTATTGAAAGACATCCTACAAATAAACCCTAGTTTTCATAATGTTGTAGTTCACACCCCTCTCTGCACCACCCAGGTTTGGTTTCCAGTTCCGGAACCCGATCAAAACCTCTCAGTATCATTACTTTGAGAAATAATTTGATTTGCTGAAAATGATCAAATGTTACAGTTCATTGAGAAGAGATAGAGTGATATTCACCATCCAGTGTTGGCTCCTCTTAGCTCACCTTCAGGGTTTCACCAAGTGAGCACAGATTGTAGCAAGAGTTCTGCTTTTATCTTATTTTACACCCTCTCTAAGGGATGTTGAGCTGCTTAAACAGTTTTTGTTATGTGTAACCTAGAAGACTGCTGCCAGTTCTGCATGTTATGGTGATGTTAGCATGCAGCAGTGTGCATGAGAGCAGATAAGAGACAGAGAAAAGACACGGAATCATTTTATCCCTAACAATAAATATGTGTGGGTCACTGCATTTATTATATTAAAGAGCTGTTATGTGAGCAGTAAATTACTCAGTTAGTAACCCAAGGTTTCTCCCCAGTGTATTATCAGCCTAGCGGAGCCGCCAGGCTTTACTTGCCCGCAGACCCCCACCAGGCTAAGCGTTGGTTGTTTTGTGTTTTGTTTTTTAATTCATTGAACAAGGCATGAAGCTGGCAGCGCACACCAATCACACTGCAGGCCTCTACGCGTGGCCGCCTAGTGTGCCATCATAGCTGCATCTTTCAAGTTTACCTCAGTGCGCTTTGTGCCCGACATCTCACTCAAATTGGACGATTTGGAAAGTGTTCTTGTAGGATTCATTTGTGTCAGAATTTATTTTAAGCCCCTGTGAGGACTGCTTTTTCTTCTGAGAATACTGCATCAAGGTATAAGTCAAGTTTAAAAGTCACAGCGCCTGCTCTGCTTGCGCAAGGTCTATGTGAACCGCAGGTATAACCTATAGTCCTGCTTTCAGATGTTCATGTTGAACATCCAGTGAGAATAATTTATCTTTGTGAACAAAGAATTATGTGCGCCATGTGCGTTTAGAACTCACACGCTGGCCCAGTGCGTGGCTCTGTGTCTGCGCACATAGAGCCACAAAGGCAGAAGACTGAGCCTGTATGGCACTGTGTGAAATGATGGAATGTTTATGGGTGTCAGGATAAACTGGCTTCATCCACTGTACATTGACTTGGATCAGTGAATACTTTTCTATATTTTATAATGTATTTTAATAAAGCTGTTCAACTATTGATGAATTAGTGATGAATCAGTGTTCTTATTGGTGAGGAGAATGTTTGCGTGTTAACCTCAGTGTGTGTGTGCGCCACTTCCTGCACGGCTTGTTTTGTCCTGGATGTTCTCAGCTGAAATGTGTCTCCTGAAGGTTTCAGTCCACGTGGAGACAGAGGAGGACGAGGCGGAGGGCGTGGAGGGTTCAGAGGTGGCTTCGGTGACCGAGGGGGCCGAGGAGGAAGAGGTGAGAAAGCACAGTCTATTTTGTGTTGATTTGTAGCTAATTAATGTTAAAAACCAAATGTTTAAATCTCATGAGCATAGATTGTCTTTCATGTTGAAAGATTTTGTCCAACCGAGCCAATAATAGTTCAAATACATCAAGTGTCTGTTCTCACTTTCCAACTGACTGGAACAGTTGACTACTTTATGCATTTTGAGTTGTTCTTGATTCAACACACCTCAGTCACATGACGGGTCCCCTCAATCATATCTGAGTTCTGCTAATAACTTTTATGGATCAGGGTTGAAGTTGGAGAACTGGAGGTGATGGACCTGTCTGCTTTCCACGTGGCAGGTCTGAAACGCTGCATCCCAAATTCTTTATGATGCCAGGCTCTGATGTTTGTCTTTCAGGTGGAGGCTTTAGGTCCCCAGACGGTGGAGGATTTCGAGGCAGAGGTGGCGGGAGAGGCACCCCAAGAGGCAGAGGAGGCAGAGGAGGAAGGGGTGGCGGCAGAGGAGGCCTAGGAGGAGGGAAAAGGGTTCTGATCGAGCCTCACAGACATGAAGGTTATTATCAAACATTAGTCAAACAGATTTTTATCTGTAAAAGTCTTTAATATGCTGTCTGACATGTTAAGCATGAAGTCACATGTTGCTTTGAGTCCCCACATTTAGTTTTAATCAGGAGTGCGCCGATAAATTGGAAAGGTTTCCTCGCTTGATGTCCTTGACGTCTGCAGGTGCTCCAATTTACGCTCTTGTCTACTTAGTAACATTGTTACTATATTGTGACTTTTCAGATTGTCTGGTGACTGGAACTCCAATCGCTGCAGCCCTGGTTTCAATCAGTTTAGCTTGTTCAGTAAAATTTCTGAAAATTTAACTGAACATGGGAAGTAGATTAGAAATGAAAACAAAATGGCGTTGAATGTTTGAGTATCTGGGTGTTAACTTTCAAATTTGAATATCCATCAGTAAATCTGTGTGTGTGTGTGTGTGTGTGTGTGTGTGTGTGTGTGTGTGTGTGTTAGGAGTGTTTATCTGCAGAGGAAAGGAGGACGCCCTGGTCACCAAGAACTTGGTGGTGGGAGAATCTGTGTATGGAGAGAAGAGAATGAGTGTAGAGGTAAAGTGTGACTTCAGTGGCTGATTTGTTTTCTGATCAGTATTGATTGTCCCAATAACTAGGTGTGTTTTTTGTCAGGAAGGAGAGACCAAGATTGAGTACAGAGCCTGGAATCCTTTCCGCTCAAAGCTGGCAGCGGCTATTCTAGGTGGAATTGACAAGATCCATATCAAACCTGGAGCTAAGGTCATGTACCTGGGGGCCGCCTCTGGGACCACCGTGTCCCACGTCTCAGACATCGTTGGACCGGTGAGTATGGCTCTGCAGTTTGATTTCTCCTTTCAAACGTCATCTGAGGGCAGATGATGTGCATCTAGTTAGGACTCTTTAATGCTCTTAACATGCATCATTTGGCTCCATGGGGTTTTCTTGTCTTTTCATGAGCTGCTTCTCTTATTTGTCTCATGAGTTCAACCATAAGCCACGACACATACAGGACAAATCTGTCTCTGTCTGAAGAAACTTTCTGGACCAGACTAAGGCTTCATGTCTCTGACTTGGGATTTAAGCAGAGTGATGCTGCCTTGGGAACGTTTTAAGTTGACCCTTAAATAGACTTCCTCTTAGTGGCCAGCTAGATGTTCTGTTCCAGTATTCCACCTTTCATAAAGCTGATTTTGATTTGTTGGTTCTTGCATTGCTCTAAATTGCTGTTCCTGATTTTTAATAACAATTTTATTTTCTGTCAGAAAATGTCTGATTGGCTATTAAAGCCAGTCACCCACTGATTGTTCTCTAGCTTTTACCAAGTACTTCATTTAGCTGTGTTGAGTTTCAATTTTCCCCAATTGCTACGGTTTGCCCTTTGCCTATGTAATGTGGCTCTTTCAGGTTATGAAGCTTTAGGAACTTGTTTGCACTATAAACAATCATCTTCCACTGCAGAGAGAGAAATGCTGAGCTGAACGAGGCGGCGGATAGTAGTGCCACAAACTGCGTGTGTGGCACATTTCCCAAACTGTGTCGACACTGTACTGAAACTGTTTTGCTTTTTCACTTGCAGTGACATCTGCTAGATTCAGAAAGTAATTGCAGGCAAATTCAATAAAGACAGGAGTGTTAACTAGGCCTGTCACGATACCAAATTTTGCCGAGCGATTAATTGTCTCAGAAATTATTGCGATAAACGATAATATTGTTTGAAGACCTTTTTACACTGATTTAATGGAAATGATGTAATAATGCATGCCAAATATAGATGCATTTTATTTTCAAAAGAACACTTAACACTGGAACTGATAAAACAACCAAAAATAAAATGGATTCTCAGTCTATCAACAAAAAATGTACTTGGATAAACTCAACAGTATAAAGCCAAAGTGGAAATAAACACTGAATTCAACCAAAATTGTGCAGATTATGAAGAAGTTCTTTACTATATCGCCTGGTAAATCCGGTAACTTTTCAGCTGTTCTTTGTTAACGTGACATAAATATGTTGTCATGATTTTCATTCAGTGAGGACTGACTCTAGCCACATGCATTGCAGTGAAGCATTGATTAGTGCCTGGTTTTAAAATTAGTTCACTGGACTTGTAGCCATTATTTACACCATGCAACAGTCATTATATTGCTTGGTTCCTAGAGATGAGCAGGTATCACCACAAGGGGGCGCCTATTCCCTTTTTTCTTTGTTGTACTATTGTGCAGAGTGAGAACTCTTGTAGAGGAGACGATCGGTGGTGATGAGGAGCAGAGCGGTAAAATGTCGTTACTTTTCTCATGTATGAGACTATAATCTTAGTACCATGGAGATCTGGCTTTAAATGGACGAACGAAATAAAGTGAAAGTGTGGAAAACTTCAACAGTGCGTCCTGCTGTTTTGGGTTAGAGTGGCTAACTGCCATTGCTAACTCCTCCACCCTCTCACCGCACCGTCACAACCACACGAACCGTTATACCTAGTGTTTCTGTCGGCTAACGTGTGGGCTCTCAGGTTTTGAAAATGGGCCGACAATCGGCCGACAGCTTGAAGATCGTTAGTGTGCGCTGGGCATTAAGGAAATGAGGAAGGGAGGGTCAGTGGAGAGCACCGGCGTTTAGCCTTTTTCATTCAGAGTCATCAACAGAAAGAGAAAAAGGCCAGAAGAAACGATATAGCCGATAATTGAAATGAGGTCCATAGCTTTAATTTATCGTGCCATTAATTGATGTATTGTTTATTGCGACAGGCCTAGTGTTAACCGGTTCCTCCCCTAGCACGTTGATGCCTCAGCATTGTGGAGGACCGCCGGTTTCAGTAAGACAGAACCTGGGAGCAAATCCTAAATTTTTCACCTTCAATATAAATAAAAGTTAACTCACGTAAACTAAGTCAAATGTCCAATGGAAAGGAATTTGAATAATCCGGAAAAAAATTATCAAATGTGGAAATGAGGATGGAATAATTACTTTTCCTGATAAGATCAAAATGATCCCACTTGGGAGAAAACTTCATTTTCCTTGATTGATCCATGCTGATAGTCAAATACGAACCAAAAACCAACGCAAAGCTAAAAACACAAAGTATCACCATCTAACAAACCCAAAAACGTGTCGACACACTTTCTTTCTCATCAACACAATTTGGCGTGGTCACATCCAAATGACACAGGAACCACATCGGTCACGTGGTTTTCCTTAAAGGTATACACGCCCCGACATGGGTTTCATCTTGTCTGCTCAGTGGATGTGCCGAGGTTTCTGTGTTGTCTGGCCCATCACTAGTGGACAGTGTTAATTTAATATATGGAAGCGTGATCAACATGGACTGAACGGCTTCCTTTACTTCCTCTGCTGACATTGCTAAAACTACAGGAAGACTACAATTCTAAAACAGCGCAGAATATTGACATCATAACTTCTCCTGCTGGTTGCTGATTGGCTGGTCAAAAATTGACCAAAGGCAATCCGAGCTAAGGCAAAAAGGCCCAGATTAGTGGTGGGCCAAGCAATCTCCCTCTTTCTTCACACCATGCAGGCACATGGCAGCAAACCTGGAGCAATGCATCAACACAACAAATGTGATGACATTTAAAAAACAAGCACTTTACAGAGTTTGGCTACATCAAGACTTACTGTAGGCAAAAAGACATCCAAAGCAGCCAGACAGCAGGTACAGCAGCACACAATTTTCAACACTCACACGGATGAGCATGTCTATCAGAAGTTTAACTAAATAATCCAAAAGATAATTTAAGTCATGGAGCCAGAGGGGCAAGACACTGTGTTCTGCTCTTTCTGTTTAACTTCTGCAACTCACTACTGAGACATAATATTTCATAGATGAAGCACTGTTTCCGCTCCACAGTGAACTCTCACATTAAACCTCTCCTTAAAGGTGCAGAATGTAACTTAATTTAATTTTTTTTTTACATGTATATTAAAACTTTTGCTGTCTGAGCATAAGACAGATAATCCCTGAAAGAAATTGAGCTCCTCTGCCTCCTCCAGGTCTTCTGCAGAATTACAACCAATCAGAACTAGCACAAAATAATCAGCCATCATCTTGAGCAGTTCTGATGTAGCAATTTAGGATTGTTTATTTTAAAGCAACCTGCATTTGACTTTGGATGTTTCGTTTTTTACTTCAGAATATTTGATCCTATATCATATCAGCGTTATGAGGTTTATTTGACTTTTTGAGGTCCTTAGTTTTAAATATTATCACTGATTGCAGATTTTTCTGTTGTCTTTTTGACTCAATTGTTGCATTGTGCCTGCAAGTATTTTCGTGTGATGGGTATCGGAATCGGCAGCAAAAAATCTGATAGGAGCATCTCAAGCCCACACTATGCTGGAAGCAAAAACATTTTTTTTTTTTTAACAGAATTACACAGGAGGGCAATGGTCTTCCTGGCTAATTAATCTTTAAGTCACCGACCATATTTCTTACTGCAGTCAGTGTCACCAAAACCAGGGTTTCCTCCAGAAAACTTGCTACGCCTGGTGGTCGGGCCGCCGAGGCGTCCACCGTGTTTTTCTATTGAAAGATGTTAAGTAGACAGGAATTTAAGAAGTATTACTGGGTAATTATATGTTACGGGAAAACATTGCTAGTCAAACGCTATTTAAACCCACAACTAGTCTTAAAAACAACATATCAAAAAATACAATTAAAATGAATATCAATCCCTAAAGCTTCAGCAGCCACATAAATGCTAATATTTTAACACAGACCACAGATACATAAAAATATCATTTGTTTATTGAGATGATCAATGTTGCTAAATTTGATTTAATGGTTTCAGCATAAATAAATTAAAAGATTTTAAATTGTTTAACATACATTTGTGAGATTTCAAGGAGCTGGCAAGTTTACTTTGTAAAAGATCAAAGAACAATATTGATAAATTGTTTTGTTACCATAGCAACAATCTGATGCTATGAGTTTAATCTTTGAGATTGAGCTTTATTTGTTCACAAATACAAATTAATAAACTGAAATTATAACTTATTGCTTTTTAGGTTGGATAATTAAACCACTCTCCCAGATTAAATCTGACACAGAAACTGTTAGAGGAGCTGATGTTTCCAGCAGCAAGAGGGGCCCCTAAGTCAAATTCTGCTCCAGGCCTCAGACAGCCTTGGACCAGCCCTGCATGATGAGTTAAATCCGCTGCACTGAGCAGAGATGCTCAACAAACGGGAGATTTAATTAAGTGCTGCGAATGTGGCTTTAGTAGCTCTTCCATTTTGTGTCTGTTGAGTTTTTAACAAGGAGACACAGAAACTGTTCTGGCTGCTGGAGTTAATGGGATGAGACTTTCAGCTTCCGCGTGGCTGCGCGCATTAACTCTGTCTAAGTAGACAAAGCATTTGAAATGGTTTAATGCATCGGAAAAATTATACTAAAAATAATAATAAAATAATATAAAACCAGCGTGATGCATGACTACGAGGTGAGTGCAGAAGCTCCTCACCAGGCTGAACCTGCATGATGAGGTTAGTGTTGGTTCGTTAAACACTAACGTGCTGGCTAACCAGGACCATATACATAAACTTTACAGCGCAGACAGAGCAGGGTGCTGTGCAGCGTGTTGAGATGTAACCGCCGCATAATATTTTGTTCACAAATATAGATCATTCTTACCTCTCACTCAACGCACACCTCTGAATTCACTTCTACAAGTTATTCCTGCGGTTCACATAGAGCTGCGCAGCCAGTGCTAACTCGGTGGGTTTTAAACTCCTACCTTGAGTTCTCCAAAGAAACATAATTCCTCACAGGAAGTTGATAAATATTCATACAGGTTAGCCTGTATGAATATAGGCTAATTGGTGGTCTAATTAAGCAATAAGCAATCGATTGCATGATTAATTAAAATGAACTCAATTTTGATTGTGATAGTTTTTGAAGTGACCAGTTTGAGTGAAAGGAGGTGTGTGCGAATCCGCGGTGAGGTAAAGTTGATCAAGCAGCGGTAGCGCGCAGAGACAACTTGTTATTGGTCCGCGCACTGCCGGCTTTAAATGCATAAACTATAAAGCTATAATAAACCTATCTTTTAGGAATAAATCTGCTCCACAAGTGAAAATGCTTAGAGCAACAGAGACTCTTGCAATCCGGCTTTAAAAGACAAAAAAATTGAGTGATTTTTAAATTATTATTTTCCTAAAACCACAAACAAGCAACGCGGAGGGGCTAGTAAAGCATGGTGGGCCGCCAGGCTTATAATCTCCGTGTGGGAGACCCTGCAAAACCAATATGGAATAATGTCGATATAATTGAACAGGAGTTTCTGTATTTGACTTACACAAACCCGGCAGGACCAGAAGCAAAGAATAACACTACGTATCCTCATAAATGAATATGGTGTCTAGCTCTGTACATGATGCTCAACAGAAGGCTTTTAGATATGCATACAGAAAAACATGTACTGTTCAACAGAAGACTAAAGCCTTCATTTAAGTAAATATAACACTTTTCTTTTGGTCACAGGAGGGACTGGTCTATGCGGTGGAATTCTCCCATCGATCGGGTCGTGATCTTCTCAACGTGGCAAAGAAACGCACCAATATCATTCCAATCATTGAAGACGCCAGGCATCCACACAAATACCGCATGTTGGTTGGTAGGTAGTTCTGGAAACACCAGTCCTCTTATTGCCCCACTAGGACAGCGTGGGCCGGGGGCGTGAGCTGTATGTCATAAACATGTCTGTTTCACACAGTTCCTGCTTCTCCAACCAATTCTGTTGAACAGAACGAAGAAGCTCCTGTATTGCAGCTTGTAACATCTGAACAACTTGTTACTAAAATAAGTGTTTACTTGGAGACAAGCTACCTGTTTAGTGGCTTCATGGATAATATCCTGTTGAACACCTGGTTGAATGTCACCTCATTTGTCTAGCCAGCTGGTGAAAGAGCAAATCATGCATCATATATTCAGTGTTGCCTTTTCTTTTAGGCATGGTGGATGTCATTTTTGCCGATGTGGCCCAGCCTGACCAGACGAGGATTGTTGCTTTGAATGCTCACAACTTCCTGAAAAATGGAGGACACTTTGTTATCTCAATTAAGGTTTGTTCATAACTTTATCAAAAGACGGTAAATCTTTAAATAAAAGGCTAATTGCTGAGCATAAACTTTGATTTTTGGTGCAAATGTGTCCAATGTCAGACTTGCCTGTTGTAATTCCACAGCCAATTTATCAAGACAAGAGGGTGCTTTGTGATAAGTTGGTGAAATCTGAACTTTCACTCAAATCAGGCGAGCATACTGGTAATTGAGAGAAAGAGGCATATCATTGGTGCTCTAATTAAGCAATAAGTAATCGATTGCATGGTTAATTAAAATGAGCTCAATAATTTTGATTGTGATATTTTTTGAAGGGCAATTTCTTTACATCAGCTTAATTTATTTAAGTTGTGTTTTTTATTTACTGAATTTGGTTGTTTATTTTGGATATTTAAAATATCTTCCAGTGCCAAGTGGTGTTTACAAAATAAAAGTTTATTAGTGTCTCAGTGAGACAGTATTAAAGTGTCTTCCAGTTAAATTAGTTGTTGTGATAGGTCTAGTTTTAATTGAAGTCTGTTACGCATTTAGTGGTTTAAACCCTGAGACCAAACACCCTGCCAGGCTGTCTGGGGTACAGGTTTTAGAGTGTGTCTCTGTCGGTGGGCCAGAGGCGGGGTACGCCCAACGGACCGCTTGCCACTCTGTCTCTTTGAGGAGTTTAGCTATAAAATGCAAGAAAGTGTGGATGATGGGTTCACTTCACTTTTGGAACGTTTGTTTGTACCTGACTCAGAGGGCTTTCTTTTCCTAGCACTCTCAATTGAATTCAAATTGTTCAACAAACCAATTGTACTGAGTTATTAAATGATCTTTTATTCATTTTCATTTTGCGATTTTAACATTGAGTGTGTGTAGGTTGTGTGTTTTCATTGACTTCTTATCCTCTGCAGAACATCCTGGAATGGATGTGTGCATGTAAGATTTATATTTTTTGTGCTGATGAACCAAGAGTTGGTAACAGTGAGGTGACTGTTGACTCCAAACATGCAGTCATGAGCTGTTGACTGGTCTGTCAGTGAAACCTCTCTCACAGGACAGCAGAAGACAACTGGTTGACTTTTAGGCTTTTGATGAGGTAGAGAAGATCGGAATAGAATCGGCTTCCCGTGTAAGCATTGGCCAATCTCCCAAAGTTTAGAAAGTCAGCACAGATAAATAGTTGCATCCTTAATCTCATCACCTTACAGAATGAAAACTATTTCAGCAGCACATGGTCATGATGTGAAGAACAGGCATCTAATAAAGGATGATTTAGATTTTAACTTGAGTGAACTATTGTGACTGGGTGTAAGAATGAAGGTGAACGTACTAAGCATATTTTCACTAGATGAATTGGTCCAACTCTGCTTTTATTCTGCCACATTAAGATTCCTGTGTTTATGGGTGATGTACTCAGTGAAGTTGATGCATGTGAAATTGTGAAGCTCAAGCCTTTTTGGTGTTGTTTTTAGGCCAACTGTATAGACTCCACAGCAGCTCCAGAGGCAGTTTTTGCTTCTGAAGTGAAGAAGATGAGTGCTGAGAACATGAAGCCACAGGAACAGCTGACTCTGGAACCTTATGAGAGAGACCACGCTGTGGTTGTGGGCATCTACAGGTAACCTCAGGACCACTGTTCAAGTCAAACATACAAACAACTGTACGACAAAGATCTGAGATGAAAATATGCATAGATCTAAATGTGCAAAACTATTCACGTACAAGTTGTTCAATGTTTAAATGGATTGGTCCACCTGGTCGGTACCGCTGTGGGAACTATTGTAATACTTGTCAGCTTTCTTTTGATATTCTAAAGTTTGGTAAAGCCCGTAATGACTCTGTTTTTGTGTTTTCAGACCTCCACCGAAACAGAAGAAATGAGGTGTGGAAAATGAACAGAGGGCTGCCATCACCATCAAGTTAAAGCAAATCTCAATCTCTGTCTACCTGACAGAGGTACAGCTCTGAGCCTCCTTTAGCTTTCTATCTCCATGTAGTGGGAATACCATTCAATTCTTCCACAGCTGTTGTTTTATCATATGTAACACATATATTGTACATAAATTTGTGTAAAATATGATTTGCCCTGTTTCTCTTTCTAAGCCTTTTTAAAACTAATCAAACTTTTAAAAGGTAACTAGATTTTATAAAATACATTGGTAAATAAAAAAACAATTTAAACCCAAAGTACATGTAATTGAGTTGAAATGAGAGACTTGAAAATCCACAAATGGTTTACTTCTGCGTTCTTTTCTAAGTCTAAATGCAGCATTGTCTGACGTGTCTGGACCATTCCCTGAGGAAACACAAGATAAAAACTTCTTGGCTGGACTCTCTTGTTTTTCTTCTTCTGTCTAGATAAAATAGTGACAGATCAAAAATTCTGCAGGCAGTTTGCAAGCAATATTGATGGTGTAGGTATATTACCAAACCAGATCAGTCTGCATGCAGTAAGGGTAGTTTTGTTACTGACTTTTTAAATTGAGAGCTTTTGTGGGATGTTATAGTTTGCTGCTAAATGTATTATACCTGTTTCTACAGGTATAATAGTAGAAGCACATTATACTAATGCCAAATTAGTCTCTCTTCTGAAAAAATTTGGCAAAGTTGACTGCCAAAGTGGAGATGAACATGTAAAGTTATTGCTTTGAGAGAAATCCAAATGTTATTGCTGTCATCACACTGTTGGCCAGGTTAAGTATAAGGAAGTAGATAAATTGTGTAATCTTTGTTGTGATACCAGCCTTTTGAATTCTGGGATGTTTGGTTTGACAAACAATTGGCCTGTAAACAGGTCTTTTGAAAAAAAAATTGTACAGTTTGTCTTTAGCGCAAGGATGTGTCTTTCGGTAGAATTGCTTGATATAATGATTCTTTGGCTATTCATTTTTACACCTGTTTTTTTTTTTTAATAAAATATTTTGGGTTTAATATTTCACCACATTGTTTAGGCAAAAATTGTACATGCTCCAATGCAGGCATTTCAATATGTGTCTTTTAAGAGGTCTTGTACAGTGATTGTCTGTGGCTTCACCTCTAAATGTACAACTCAGTCAGGAGTCCTTCATTTGTTCACAGTTGAGATGTCTAATGCGTGTATGAGGGAACAGATCATTAAAAAATAAGCAATGCAAGAGTGAAGAAATAATGTATTAACACTTTATCGAAAGCAAACATATTGAAATACTTTTTGATGATAGAATGTGTTATTTCTGCAGCAGACAGACGCGCCTGCATTATTCAGTTCTGCTATTTGGAGAAGCCGAGACCTTAAACTTCTTTTAGACTTGAAGTTATGCAGCCACAGCGCAGGACGCCGCAACTTTTCTTTCAAATGTTATAGTTCAGGTCTTACTGTCGTTTCCGATTCATGCGGCATAATATTGAGTGAAAACATCCCGTTTTTATATTAACCTGCTCGTCAAAGCTGCGTTTCTGCTTGATGCCAAATAAAAGTTATTCTTCTGGATCCGCATGCTCACAGCATACAACGGTATACTTAAGCATTAACCTTTTCACGTTAATATGACCACTTTTGTCGCGAGGACTGGTTGTTGGGAAGCGCTTGCGTTCGGTTTGTTTTGGCAGCCATTTTGTGGGAAATGCCTCAAGAACGCGCTTAAGCGGGTGCGCGCTCAATGCAGCCCCTCTCCTTTGACCGATATTTCCATCAGAGGGGCTGGGCAGACCAGGGTTAGCTGTACCTCTGTCCGCTAAACTACAACGTGCTATTTCATTGCGTTTACAAGACTGCTCCTTCGGCTGTGTTTCTGTCCATCATTATGCCCTGTGCGGACTGTCTTCAATTTTCAATGGCAGTATTTTACTAGATAGCTAACATGCTAGCTACTAGCTAGCTAGCTAATGTTAGCCCCCCCTTTTTTTTTTTTTTTTTTTTTTTTTTTAAACCTTTAAACCAATAAGAAGTCGGATGTGGTCATAAATGAAGATCATTTCTAGCTGTTCTCACAGAGTGGCCTCCTTTGGATGTCAGATTAAGTTTCGTTCAAGTAAATGAAGTGTGCAGACTGAAGGAGCTGTCGGTGGTCGAGGCGGTGGGCAGCCCACCTCTGGGCACCAGTAGCTGTGCGGCGCCGGCAATAAGTCCATGTCCAGAGTGATCGCAAGCTGTAGCGATAAGATACCACACTTCTGTTGGAAACGAACATAATCAGGATCATAGCGAAAGTAACAGCATTTTACAATTTGGATTTTGACTGGTAAACACTGACCCGGAGGAGGGGGCTCGGTTCGTGTGAACGAAGGGAGATTGGGGTTCGGAAGATGGCTGCTCCACGGAACTTGGTTCGACACACTACCTGAGGTAAGAATCTGAGGGTCATTGTATGTCTTGGATGTGTAAAGTTGGGTTGACTTGACGCTGTGTTGCTGTGTGTCGGAGGCTGGCCGTGCAGGCGGTGGGCAGAAAACGGTCAAATGTTCCAGCCAACCGGCCTCGTGTCTCCGTCAGGCTGTCGCGGCAGGGCAGATGGCTTAACATGGGCAAGTTTAACACTACTGGGTGTTTCAAGTTGATACTCCGATCATGTCAAAATGGTACGAACGTTTTATTGGAAATAAACATTTCAGTGAGGGGCTGGTCAGTTCCTGTGGTTTTGCAGCAATGCCCAAAATCACGCATTCGCAACCCAATCCTCCTGTTTCAATGGACAGCGGTCCGAAAAGATCAGAAATGGGCTCATAGGTTTGTGCGGTCGGAGCGGCTTTCAGCCGCGCTGCCGTTGCGGCGTGCAGTCAGTTAAAGGGCTGGCAGATGGAGACAGATGCCGGCGGAAGAAAAGGGAGGGAGATGAATGAATGTGGTGCCTTTAAACCAAGACGTGTTGACAGAAAGCGGTGCATAATTCACTTGATATGCTCGTTTAGGGTTAAAGCACACACCCTATGTTACGTCTTGGTCCTTATCTGCTTTTTGGACATCCATCATTTCATCTTTCATGGCAGCTAACGTTAGCTGTTAGCCTAGCTACCGCATCAGCCCATCCCCTACCCTGCCCGGGAGTACTGGGAAACAGGACTGTTGCCTGGAGATGGCTACTCCCAGTCAAAGTGCAGAACGACCAGAACCGACGATGATGTACATCTGGAACCAGCAGAACTTGACATCTTTGGTTATCCAGCTTTCCCCTTCTGTTGCTTTTTTGAAAAACTCGTTGTCTGGCCGCCATTGAACATTTTAAAGTTGGGTGATCATGCTTTTTGAGTTTTAAATGGCTCATGGTCGAAGGTTTTTATTTATTCTTTAAATGTTGATGTCTTTCTGGATCACCAGGTTCTGCTGTTTATGTCACTATGATTTTTGGGTAAATTGTTCTCTTCTGTTCCTGTGAGCATCACATCTGTTTCATTCCTTTGGTTACTCAAATCTTAACTGAGATTAAGTCATTTAAAAATGTTAACATTTATGTCAATTGATTCTTCTGAGTTGTATTTTCAAAATGGAGTAACAAGTACTAAATGTTGCACTATTAATCTCGAGATATTTACAAATATTTATTGCACACAAAAGTATTTTGTGTGCAATAAATCTTGAAACTGTTTTCATTCCATGTGGGGAGACCTTTCTTATTTTTATTTTGTTATATGCAGTTTACACTGTTTTGGCCCTGGTTTTTAAAAATGGGGTGTTTGGTGACATAAATGGAACAGATGGAAGCATCCAGTTCTGCAGCAAGGTCTGTAGACTAACCAGTTAGTAGTGCTTAGGGATGTACTTATCCACTTTTTTCACTTCTGATGTGGTTTAGTATTGGCCAAAACCGATCCGATACAGAATAACATTACCAAATTGATTTAAGATGTCTCTTTATTAAAAACAGGCAGATGTCCTGAATAACAAATTTATTTGCCAATTTAGGGGAATATCTTGGGATTTCAGAAAGCTTGAAAAAAAAAAGATAAACATTGTGTTTTCTTGTAACCTGAAGTAAGTTATTTTAGTTTAGGTGTGTTACAGATGTAGTTTGTCTGCAGGCGCAGCATACTACGTATGTACAGTGTTCTGATCAAAGCTATGCAACACACTCCAGGAACGCATTCCTTTAGACATGAATTCCTTCGATCACATCAGTAGTTCTGGCATTGTTTTCTTTCCACTTGTATCTTTATGGTGGATGTTGTCATTTCTGAACTATCTCCTTTTTAATTTTTTTTCTAACACCCATTACCTGGTGGACAGGGGTAAAACTAGCTGCCCCTTTGTAAATGGGCACTTATTTTGACGTGCAGGATGGCACGAGGTGTTAGGTGATCTCCTTTACAAACTCTTTTCAAAATAAAAGCACACCTTCGGCTTATGTTTGATTCACACTTTAAGTGTCTTTCTATAAAAGTTTAAAACTTTGGGTTTATGCATTTTCAAAATGAAAATCTGTATCTGA
This sequence comes from Poeciliopsis turrubarensis, assembly GCA_010277015.1. Classification (NCBI taxonomy): domain Eukaryota; kingdom Metazoa; phylum Chordata; class Actinopteri; order Cyprinodontiformes; family Poeciliidae; genus Poeciliopsis; species Poeciliopsis turrubarensis. Next base: position 104,393 of record VMRN01000274.1, read on the forward strand.
AAAGAAATGAAAATATATTGTGTGACAATAGAATCCTGTAATCTCAATCAAAATTGGTGATATTTGACGGGCAAAATATCTTTCTGATTCCAGAAGCAAAATGTTACCAGGGACTTCTCTCACTTCATGGTGACAGACACAGTAAATGTCATCCATATATAATATCTAATTTCAAAATAAGAGCCCATCAAAATAAGACATTTTTAGTTTTTTTCTCCAAGTTCCCGTGCTTATTTCTGGAAGAACTCTGTTACCAGTGGTGTGCTGATCGATCATCCACTGATTATAATCAACCGATTTCTGTGAAAAAGTGTGATCGGTCATTGCCGATCACTGTCTCTTGTTGTCGATCACAAAAACTGAACGCCTGCATCTCAGACTTCGCAACCTGCAGAAGCCAATGCAGCATATCTCTCCTTTAACTTCACACTGCATAAGCTTACGGCAGCAAATAAGCAATGTAGTGTAGAACTTCATTGCTCTGAGAGTAGGGTTGTCACCTTACTGCTCTGATTGAAATTGTACTTCAATCAGAGTAGTATACCTTAAACATATTTAATTAAAAAGTAATATGTAAACTATTCAAGTACTGAGTAACTGATTCTAACAGCTGATTTAATCTTCAAGATGTATCCTCAGACAGCCAAGAGTATAAAAGTTATGTGAAAATTCTTCATTCCCAGTGTGTATATACAAATAAGGAATTAGGTATGGAGACTGGTTTTAGGTCAAATTTACCAGAGGGGCCGCTGTAGTCAGTGTTTTTATTTATGACGACATTTAAAAAGAATGAAACAAAAAAACAGAGCAATACTTTATTATTTTATATATTGAGTGAGCCAAGAGTCTCCAGAGACACAGGTTACAGACTCCTGATCTAGAAGATGGAAAGTGTGATCCTATCTCAATACAGCAGCTAGAAGTGCAGCACTATCATTTTTAATTCATTGTTAAAGTAAAATTGAGAAGATTAAAAAAATCTACCACTGAGTATTAACAAAACATGTTTATTTAGTATCATTTCTATGGCATCCCTGTTGAGCTCTGCCTAGAACCGCCTGTGGGCTGCAGGTCTGTGTCTGGTGCATTAATAATACATTAAATGACCACTGAACACTGAATTCATAAAATATACCAAGGATTCAAAATAAAACACACAGAAAACTTTAACAAACCTTTTTAAAGTATGAAATGTTTATGTATTTACTGTTAATCTATTAGTATGACTTGCTCTTGAAATGGTCATTTATATGATTTTGACTGGTACTATTACATATTAAATAATAGTAATAAGCAAATAATTAAACCATGATAGTCTACTAAGAGCATAATAAGAAAGTGAATCAATTATAAATGTTCTGTACCATTTTGGCCTGAGGAGACGATCTATAGGTTCTGATGGGTCTGCAATGTTTCTCTGCTGATCCATTCTGTCTGATTGCTGGGTTTCAGACACGTGACCCGGATGACGCTTGAAATTCAGATGGGGGTCAGGAAGTGGATTTCTCTGGTTCAAAATGGATCACAGCGAGTACGCTAATGCCCTAAATGGGCTGGAACAGACGAGGTATCTTGAAAAATACACATATATTTAGGATATGATCCATATTGTCTCAGTAAAAAAGCCTTGTTAGAGTTGGGTACCCCAGATAGGTCAGTGCTCCATCACACTGCCACACTGGCAGTTCAGAGTCTTCTGTAAACCTAACATGCATGTTTAACTGTGACAGCATTGTGCAGAAAAGCCACACATTCCAGCCTGGTATGAGCAGGAATTCAAACATCACACATTGTATCTGAGGTGATTGCTTTTCACCACAGCAGGGTAAGTTTGTCATAAAAAGCTTTTTCTTTTTTTTTTTTTTCTTTTGCCTTAATACATTCCATATGCATAATCATGACTTAATGTGCTGATAAAATCACTCTGGGTTTGAAAAGAAAAGATTTCCTAGTCAGCTGCAAGAACAGAAAGTGTTCATTCATAGTGATGGCATGTGGTTGACAGACAAAACATGGACAAACTGGATTTGGGAAATGTATATGTCACCCCTCTACACAAACTTATTGCATTTTTTTGTTGTTGCAGTTTGTGATGAGTCTTGTCTATTTGAGATTATCCAGCCTCAACTTTGGCTTCATGGACTGCTGCATTTGAGCCTCTCTTGTCTGTACTTAACCATTTTTGGTGCAATGTGAAATTCAAATGAAAGCATTTTATAGTACAACGGTGCAGTTTGGTCTGAAAGCCATGAAAGAGGCCAATTAAAAACATATAACAAATGACCCAAAACTCTTTCCTGTAGTGTGGGGATACAGTCTTTTCTGTGACATGGGAAGCAGCAGCCTGTTTAAGACTCTCTCATTACAGAGAATTTTAGTTACTATTTTTAAAGAATGTCTTTGTCTCAAATATAACCTGCTGTTGTCTTCAACTTAATCAGCCAAAATGACAGTGTGGCTCTAATATTTCCTTACTGGTTCAAAACCCAGAAACACAGCCATATTCTGGGCTGAATACAGAGAATCTTTTCAAAATGAAAGTTTCAAAAATGTGTTACACCCAAAAAATCAAGATCTATTCCAACTAAGTTCCTGAAATTTAAGAGGGCTGTAATTTTTTTATTGAAACAAGTTCTTAAAATTCACACAAGAAAACAAATCAAGGTATTCAGTTAATCTCAAAGCAGTCACTGTCAGAATAACAGGAAACTGTGATAGTTTAAATTAATATAAAAGCCAATATGACTTGTAGTTTAAATTTTTACAGAACTCTCCTGTTTGATCTGGGTTTTTTGATGGCAATGTCCTTCAACATTAATTTAATGAAACGTAAGAAATCTGTTAGAATATTTTAGAAAATATTACAGTGGAGGAGTCGCGCGATGAGGCTGTGGGTAGTGGCAGCACTCTAAGAGCTCTGAACCGCTGTCAACATCACTGTAAAATTAAACTGCTAATACCTTGTCCTAGCTTATTACTCAATGTCGACGATCATCTGACATGAAGCTGTTGGATAATAACAGCAGAAACAGTTAGAAAAAACAAAGTGTACAAACTCCAGTCTACCAATTGTTGCTGCTGGAGAAGCAATGTTGCTAACTCTGATAGCCAAGAAAAAGGCCAGAAAACAGATATTAAAGAAAATGGGGCTCATCGAAAGAACATTAGATGGGTAGGAACAAAAGAGGGAAAAGAGACTGGATATGCTTTGTCTGAATATGTGCAGAAAATATTTTCGCATGGTCTGGGGCTGCAATTGAACAATGCCGCCGAAGCCCTGGGCCTCACACTGGTCATAATCAACCTCCACGATTGATAGGTGAGGCTTCTCCCAAACACATCTTGAGAAAAAAGTACTACTAGCTACTGACAAAAAGAAGGGGGAGGACTGCAGGGTGTCTTTTTTTTTTTCAAGGATACGGCCCAGGATCGCTCTGCAAACCATAAACTGTTCTTCCTGATAATGAAAGAGCTGTGGCAACACAAGGTGAAGCACAGACTGGCCAATCCAGCGACGGTGTGGTTTGCTTGAAGGGGACAGCAGCTGAGCTTTGCTGATGCGCAGGAGGTGGAAACTTTAGTCCGAGAGAATATTTGGAACGTGGAGGACGGCGTCAAACTAAAGGGATAAATGGAGCAAGTAGAAAAGAGGAGAAATTATGATATCGGATTGGGGTCGTGGATCACCGGGGTGCTGTCTGGACATAGTCTGGATGAGGAGGCATAGTCTTCAGAACCCACACTGACCAGATAAGATCAGACTTTACTGCCAGCAGGGCTTTTACACTACGTTCATTTTTAGAATAGTGTTGTTTTTTTTTTGTTATTGTTAAACTGTTTTGGAAAATGTTATACAGTGTTGGGAAAAGTTGTTGTATTTACAAGTGCACCTTGTGCAAGATATTAACGTATGTTTCACAGTAGTCTTATTTTTCATTTAGATAAAAATGGGTAGATGGTCTGTTAATATTGTGACCTTGAATATTAATTGTTCTTTCCTAATTAAAAGGAAAGAAGTCCTCAGTTACCTTAAGTCCATAACAATGATATGGCTTTCATACAAGAAACACATTTTGGAAATGAGGTAGAAGCTTTTAATGTGAGTGGGTTGGTAAAGTGTCTCATAATTCTGTATCCAGCAAAAATTAACTTAAGTTTGTGTTATTGCAAGAGTACACAGACATGCTGGGCGGGTGATATGTCTCCATATAAACAGGGTGAAAGTTACAATATGCAACAATTATGCCCTGATTAGGGAAGATCCAAATTTAATGACTAACATTATTAATGAACTAGATACTTTTGATGGTCAGATTGTGATGGGAGGAGATTTTAATCAGGTTCTAGATGACTAGAGATGGGAGTTGAGCCAAGGCATATTCTAATACTAGAAGTAACTCTGCACCAGTGCTTTTAAAGGAGGAAATCAGGTTAGTTGATATTCAGAGACTGATGCATCCATTGGAAAGGGAATACATTTTATTCACACTCTCCTAAAAATGACTCCCAGATTGATTATTTTTTTCATTTCTGGGTCAAATGTTAATTTAGTTGTGAACTGTGAGATAGGCGTGATAGCCCCAACAGACCATGCTCCGATGGAATTACACATAGATTTACAAGTTGATACAAACAGTAGAGGCAGATGGAGATGAAACTCCCAATATATATCAGGATGAGCAATTTGTGGCAACATTAAAAGATAGAATTGTTTGGGGTTTTTTTCTCTAGATGATAATCGATTGGGTACTGTGTGGGATGCTTTAAAGGCTTTTGTTGGGGGTAAATGTTTTATCTTACATTTCCAAAAAGTGAAAGAAAACAGAAAAAAATACTGAATCTGGAGAAACAGATAAGTGATTTGGAAAAACAATTGGTGGAAAATTATGAGAGTAGGTTTACAAAAATATGGCAGTTAAAATGTAATCTTCATGAAATTTACAATAAAAGGCGGTGTACTCCCTGTGTAGCCTTGAAACAAATTATGAAAATGGAAAAAAAACCCAGGACCCTAACTCTAACTGATGACATCTTCTGAAACTGATATAGTATTTAAAATGTTTTTTGAGGAATTTTATACCTCATAAAAACATATCTAGTGCAGAGGAATTGGAGTCCTTTTTTGACAAAATAACCATAACAAAAATCATCCAAGAAGAAAAAAATACACGAGAGATACCTATAACAGGCTGAAGTTAGAAAAGCTATTACCATTATGGAAATTGCAAAATCAGCTGGTATCGATGGCTTTGCAGCTGAATATTGTAATAAATTTGTGGATATACTTGCTCCAGTTCTAACTGAAGTATTTCCGGAGGTTCTTCAATGTGGCACACTCCCTGAAAGTTTTGATCAAGCTATAATGACACTTCTACCAAAAGTTGACAAAGATTTGATGGATCCAGTTAAGCACAGACCTATAAGTTTGATAAATGTGGATTATAAAATGTGAAAAATTTTAAGCACCAGATTAGGTGTTGCCATGGATTGTTCATAAAGTTCAGGTGGGGTTTATTAAGCATCGGTCATCAGCTAATAACATGAAAAGACTGTTGAACCTTTTGTGGGAAAATGGAAAGAACAAGAACCCTTCAGCTGGTGTCACAGTGCTGTTCATTAAAATGGTCAACGTCATCAGAATCACTACTGTCCGCTTTAGAAGCTGTAGCTATAACAGCAGACTAATTTGGTTGTATCAGAGTTCATCTACTGTGTTTAAAGTATAGTGATAAATATGCAAATATCAGACCATTACTGTATCCACTATTGAGAAGCTTTAAAAATCTTTGGTGTGTGAATATGTTGTCCTATGTCTCAAAAAGTCTGACCTGAGACCCTGAGGATGGATGGCGGTGCGAGATTACAACTAGGAATTTGGTGATACATCAGTTTTATTGATTAATTGAATGTGCTGTTATTTAAGATTTTAATTTTTGAAAAATCTGTATTTTTTTTCTTTCTTTCTGTGAACTCCTTTGGCTTCCATAGTTCAGAGTGATAGCAGTCTGCACAAGGCCTGACGTCTTGTTTTACTGCTTGTATTTGAACTTTGACTTCAGGTCAACTCCCGAATGGATGATTGAAATAAAAGCAAGCTTTTGAAAGTATTTTCTTTCTTTTGTAAGTTTTTAAGAAAAACTGAAAAAAGAACCAAAAAAGTCAATTAAAATCGGATTTGGTATGAGAAAATGAGATCTAATTCAGTCTGACTGAAGGAGCAATATTCCACACAGACTGCAGTTGCCACAAAACATTTCTGCATAAGTGCAACAGGTTTCTCTTGGAAATCTTCATAAAATGGAGAAACATTGTAACTTGTTCTTCTGGTTGCTGTTGGTCTTCAGTGCCTCCTTTGTTATCCGATTTAAGATGACTAAAAAAGACAGCTTTAAAGAAACAACTATAATTCATAAAAATTCTAATTCTAAATCAACCAAAAAAATAAATAAATTAATCAAATAAATAATCTAAATGCTAAGATTTACCTGAAAATGGAGAAATGGCTCCAATAGACGGTTTTCTCTATTTTTCTTTTCCCGCTGATTACCGTCCCCATTGTATATGTGATTATTCCATCTTTAGTGGAGAAGTAGAACAAGCTTTCCTTAAGAAACTTGTTTTCGTTTGATTGGATAAGGTTACAAACCTGTATCCAATCTTCTTTTCTGATGTACAATATTCAAAAAGCAGTAGTTCAGTCATTCGAACAGTAATGACGACCTGTTTGAAGAGCTTGTCAGATTTCACAGCTCATTATATCACTGAAACGACGCTGATAGAAGATCACTAATGATACTCTTGGAAAACTAACTTGTCTGTATTTGTCCTGTTAGATCACAATGCTGTTTACGTTCTTCTCTTGCAGAGGCTTGAATACAGGTCAAGGAAATAACTAAGCTGTATTATCATATTTGTCTGTGTTCACTTGTCAATGTTAGGAGACACATTCTTCATACAGTCTTAGCAGACTTTTGCAGAATTCAGTGTTTGCTTCAATTATTTTTTTAACTATATATTTGCTTTTACTTGAACGAATACTTGAAATGGGATTCATTTCCACTGTTGTTGTGACGATTACCAGCTTTGTTCATCATCAGTCAATGATTGTTGCCCTGACAACCCACATTATGAAGGTCCTGAAGAGACTCCTGTTGGCCCACCTGACTAAACAGACAAGCACATATTAAGGCAGCACTGTGAGGATCATGTTCTTTGATTTCTCCACAGCTTTTAACACAATTCAGCCTGATCTGCTCTGTGAGAAACTCCAGAAGACACAGGCAGAGTCCTCAACAATCACCTGGATCTATAACTACCTCACAAGCAGACCACAGTTTGTGAGACTGAAAACTGTGTGTCTAACCAGCTGGTCAGCAACACTGCAGCACCACAGGGCCCTGTACTCTCACCATTCCTTTTCACTCATCTGCAGAAATACTCAGATGACTCTGCAGGTGTTGGTTGAATCACAGATGGACAAGAAGCTGAGTACAGCAGACTGGACTTCTTGAGGAGAAAGATTATTCATAAAATCAAGAAAGTTATGGGCATCCCTGACCATCATCTTGTCTTAGAAAAGCAGAGCATCTTCAGCCAGAGGCTTCTTCAGAGTCACTGTAATACAGACTGCTACAGGAGAACTTTCCTGCCAGCCAGTGGCGATGCCAGTAGGGCACCTATAGAAAATCAATTAATCCATCTATTTTCTAGCACCCTTGTCCCTTGAGGGGTCAGGAGGTGCTGGTGCCTCTCTAGCTAACATTCTGGGCATGAGGTGGGGTCACCTGGACAGGTCGCCAGTCTATTGCAGGCTAACACAGAAACAAACAGGACAAACAACCATACACACACACACACACACACACACACACACACGAGTTAATTGATCTGACAGTCATGTTTTTGGATTTTGGGAGGAAGTTGGAGTACCCAGAGAGAACCCACTGTGCACAGGCAGAACATTCAAACTCCATGCAGAAAGTCCTCTAGCTGGGAATCGAACCCAGGACCTTCTTGCTGCAAGGCAACAGTTCTACCAGTGTGCAGCACCACACAGAAAATATTAATTTTATTTTATTTTTCATCGAGTTTAACATGGCTTATATATAGTTGTTAAAGCATTTCCATCAAAAGACACAAAATTAAATGAAATTATTATATATTAAGTTAAAAAAAAAAAAAATATATATATATATATATATACCACAAGAGGATTTGAACTTTGTCTATGCGTATTATTATCACTTGACATCACGCTGGCTCCGCCCCCTGCAGAAGCGGATTTGTTGCTGATTTCTCAGCAACTGACCAATCAGCAGTCGCACTTTTGTCGGAAGGCGTGCTCTTATGGAGATGGACTGACATGGCGATATTGACTTGACATTGACTGTTTATCATAGCAAACTAACATAGTGAGCACGAAGGTAACCGGTAGGAAACATATCATGTTTTTATCATAATAGTGATATCAAATCAAGCCCTGAAGCAGTTAATTAGACAATTAAATAAACACAAGTTCATTTAAAATAAATAAAAAACAAATATGACAATGTGACCCTTTGCACGTGACGTCACTCTCTCCACCACAATGGTTGTCCAAACCTCTGCTGTCCTGCATAAAGCCTGTAAAATGTGTTCTATATTTAGTTGAATTGTAGTAAAATGGCCACACGGTGCTGCGCGCGCGGCTGCACAAACAGACAAGGTTCAAACCAAACTTGTCTTTTTATTTTAATGAGGAAAGATGCGGCTGTCAATCATGACTGGCAGCTGCTGCTGTAACTGCACGTTTACAACGTTTTTAAGGCTGCTCCGGAAAACGCTCTTCATCACATCGTGACATAAATCATTTGGTGTGAATTCAGTCAGTCAGTCATTTGATCAACGCGTCAGCAGGTTCGGCGGTTCGGGTTCGGCGGTTCGGGTTCGGCGGTTCGGGTTCGGCGGTTCGGGTTCGGCGGTTCGGGTTCGGCGGTTCGGCTCGGTTTCTAAGCGAGCTGTAAACAGCCGCCTGAACCCATCCAGGTGCGCGACGTTCACAGACACATTAGCTCGATTCCAGCAACAAGAAACCATGAATAAAGTGACAAAAACAACTTTAGCCGCTCAGTTCAATTCTTCCGATTCTCACTTCCGATCTACATCATGGCGCTTCCAATGATTAAGTGACGAAGTTGCAAAGGGTCAATACTTAATATCTCCTTCGTCATGAATGCTGTTTGAACCTAAACAATGTAATATTATCTGGCTAATGGCTCGAGGCTTCATGCTAAATAAACCCTTAGTTTATTTAACGTCCAAGCTTGAAATAAATGCAAATCAGAAATACAAACAACAATACTAATGCGTGTGTTGATAACTATAGGGGAAAACATCCGTCATATTATCTCAGTAAAATGCTTGGCTTCCTCTTAGCACCTGCAGAGAAACATTTCTGGAGCCACTGCTGCCACCATGGATCACTGTCTACGACAACTCTGAAAAATATAAATTAATGACCTACAATACTTTCTTTATTGATCCCAAAACAACATTTTTTTTTTTTACTTTAAATGTTGTTTAAAATGGGGGGATCCCCCACATACATGCTTCACATGGGAATGGGGAGTAATAAGCTACCCTATGTTATGTAATAATTATTCCAGTTCTATTGTCTTTTAACTTTGTTCATTTTGGTTTTCCTCTGCTTCATCTCTTCCACTTAACTTGGCGATTAAAGGTAGAACATGTTTGAAAGTATAGAACACTTTTCAGGATAAAACTGGTTCTACTTTTGAGATTAATAATAAATCTTGTCACATACTTACTTTAGCTGAAAACATTTCTTACTCATTTAATCTTCTTCCCTATTTTTCATCTATGGTTCTCTTCCTGTTCTCCTTCTCAGCTGCATCTTTCTCCATAGTAGCAGAGTAATAGTATATGTACTATTCAGTCATTTTTGTGTTTATTTATTATAAATGCTGCCTTGTTTCTTCTAATTTTAGTTTGAAATGAGTTCCAGGGTTTCTTGCAGTGTATTATAAGCCTGGAGGCCTCCAGGCTTTACCTGTCCCCCTGCCAGGCTAAGTGCTGCTTGTTTTTATTTTAAAAAGAAAGGGTGAAAGAGTGGGGGACAGGAGTATGGGATTTAGCAGTTGTGCAAAATAAATGACATTTATTTTTCAGATTTTGCTTTTATTTTACTTTGCTGTTTTTAAGCCTAGAGCTGTATGTTTATGCATTGTTAACAATGCCTTCCATTTACCCAATTACCCAGTAGTTACATTTTCTGTCAACTCAATATTTTTTAATACAGAAAGCACAGTGGCCTGCTGGTGGAACAACCTGGCACCCTGACCACCAGGCTTCACAAGTTTTCTGGAGAAAACCTGAGATCTGTGGTGGAATTTTTTATGAGGTAATATGACTTTTGAATCTGATGTTGATGTCATAATGCCAGATAACAAAATGTCCACCACAGTTCCCTCTTTTGATAAGAAAATATGTAATATTGTTATAGAAATCCGATCACATTTTATTTAATCCCCACAGTTGAGGTTTTTTGCAGCATCGTTATGAACTCGTGTTTTTCTGCTGGATGAAGCCACTGAGAACTTTGGCCTGTTTGCTTTTTCCTCAACATAGAATGTAAACGTTCTGTGTTTACAGAGTATAAACAGTGTTTATATTATGTCCTCTCGCAGTAGATGGTCCCTCACACTGAGCCAGGCTCTGCTGGGGGTGTCCTTCCTCAAAATGAGTTTTCCACTCCACTCTCATCACATGCATGCTCAGTACTAGGGATTGCTCCAGCATTGTCATCCCTCAGCATCAATAACTGCACTTCCTCCACTGGTCTTCTATCACAAGGGGCCCAGCTCTCGACTCTTCATCCTGTAAATGTTACCCATCTGTCCCATCATCCATAGACATGGTCTCTACTTCCACTGCTATTACGACAATGTCCAGCTCTACATGTCCACCAAATGCATCACAACTGTGTCTCACTCCATCCTGACCGGCTGTCTCACTGAGATAAAATCAGGGATGTGTTTAGACTTCCTCAAGTTTCATCTAAAGAATATTACCCGTCTCCACCCATAACGCCTCTTCTTGGCTGCTGAAATTCTCATGTGTGCCTTCATCACCTCCAGACCTCACTATTTTAATGGCCTTCTTTTAGGTTCATCATTCAGGGTTCTAAATAAACTCCAACACACCCACACCTGCTCCTGTGACCCCATCACCCCAGTTCTCCAGAAGCTGCATTGTCTCACTGCATCCATTTGAAAGCCCTCCATGGCTAAGCCCCATGCTACCTCACCAACATGCTCCACTGTCTGTCACACTCTTTCTCCCAGCCTCTGCTCCTCTGATGCCAACATCGTGTCTCCACCACTAAGAGCCGAGTACTGGTCCTGGGTCTCCACTTTACAAAGCCTAAATAGAGCCAGCCACAGCTGGTAAAATAGAGAAATAGTGCCTGATAGGCCAGTGTGTTGGCATTTTAAACTGTATGGCTAATATTGTTATTTTCTGTTTCTCTAAAACATTGTGAATGTTTTATTGATTAGCACTATGAACCAATTTGAATGGGAACTATACTGAGACCAAGTCCTGCCAGTTTCACCATGGTAGCCCCCAAAGTTTCCTTTGCTTTGTTGATCTTTATTTTTAAGTCAGAAGATAATGTTTAATTATTGGCAGCATTATCTCAGCCAATGCCCTCCTCCAGATGAAGAGAACACCAGACCAGGTGCAGCTTCTATGGAGAGAAGCCTTTGGTTCTGGCTGGACGGGGCCTGCTGAAGGACCGTCAGGATAGTCTGATCTCATTGGTCCATCACCAATACTGCACCCGGTACCAAGCATGCAAAAGTTTGAGAATTGGAACAAAATGCCTCTGCAATGCAATTTCAACATCCAAAATGATGGACTGGTCTCAGGCATTTACTGCTAGAGTGGAGCTACAACAAAATATGGATTTTAAATGTTCAGTGAAGGTATTCTTGCTCTCCAAACAGCTGGAGACATTTGGCTGTTCAAATGTGTTTGTTATAACTTGCAGAGCAAAATTCACACTTGCTTAGTTGAGCGAAACAAGAACGACTTCAACACTTTAACATTTGAAAACAGTTTTTTTAACAACAGGTTCGTCTGTGGACATTGCCATATTTCCAGTGGCAACTTCTTATTATGGTTTATGGTTTTATCAAAAAATACACATTAAAATGCACTAATATTCAATTTAATGCTAACCCCCACGACCCGACCCCGGATAACCAGAAGACCATGGATGGATGGATGGATGGATGGATGGATGGATGGATGGATGGATGGATGGATG
>VMRN01000275.1:20962-32113 GCA_010277015.1 Poeciliopsis turrubarensis
TGTGGATGATGGATGGATGGACGGTTGGATGATGGATGGATGGACGGATGGATGGATGGATGGATGGATGGATGGATGGACGGTTGGATGATGGATGGATGGATGGACGGATGGATGGATGGACGGTTGGATGATGGATGGATGGATGGATGGACGGACGGATGGATGGATGGATGGATGGACGGATGGATGGATGGACGGTTGGATGATCATATTTTTCTAAAATTGTAAAATTTTAAATTCAACTTTAAACTTTTTCAATCAGAAACTCAGATTTTCCTTTCATGCTTCAATTAAATCAGCTGATGAACGTTACTATTAAACAGAGTAAACTCGTGATTGGACTAGGCCGATCTGCTGAGCTGCTCGTGATTGGACTAGGCCGATCTGCTGAGCTGCTCGTGATTGGACTAGGCCCATCTGCTGAGCTCCTGGACGTTCAAGGATCTCCATCTGACGTCCCCAGGTGGGGGGGGGGGGGGGTCTCACCTAGGTCATCTTTCAGCTCAAGGTCGGCGTTGGTGGGGTTGATGACCCCGTCCACGTCAAAGCCAGCCAAGTTGCTGACCTCGCTGTGGATGAGGTTGAGCTGTGGAGGCGCATGCACAGGAGGAAAAGGAGCAGAACGATGAAGAGGCAGAGCGTTAGCGCCAGACGGACTCTGCGGATCACAGGAATACCTTGACGTTCTGGACCCAGCCCAAACCGATCACTGATCAATAACCATCATTGATAATACCAAGCATGAAGCAGCTGAGATTGGGACGGAAACGATTAATCAGATTATTCAATTATTCAAGTCAACTAATGTAGGAATTGATCAGCGAACCATTTTACTGAAATAATAACGCAGGAATCTGGAGATAAATTTTGCTTGAAAGGTGAAAAGATGTTTCACCGAAAACTCGTCAGGTTTTACTTTCACACGGTTCAAACAAAAAATCTCATGTTCAGCACTTTTCTCTGTAACTATTAATCAGCTAATCAATAATAATCATCAGATCAGCTCTATACTGTAATTAACAGTTTGTCTCATGTTTGAACAATTACAAATAATCAAACATTAAAAACTAAAGAATAAAAGATTATTCACTTCTAGACAATAAAATGTGTATTTTTATTTTTTTTAAATAAAATTATTTATTTACATTTTTAATACATTTCTAATGTTAATATCGGTTCATTTTTAGCTCAGATCCATAACATAAATGATCAAACTGCTCACAGTGACGCTCAGATTAATCCTCTAAATTAGGATTAATCCACATTTTCCTCAATCTTTCATTTCCATCATCATAAATTATCTGACCGCTAACTGTTAGCTTAGCATGAAAGTAAACCTATGCGCATTAAATTAAACCCCAAACGTTTTACCAAAACAAATCCTGATGCATGATGGGACATAAAGCATTTAACTTAAATATGTATGTTAATTTTATGTTTTACATGTTCAACAGTTTCTTTCAGATGAAGTGACACCAGAAAATCTGCTTTAAATTAATACCATGCTGGCATCTTTATCGTTTTTCTTATGGGACCAAAATCTCAAGGTTTTCCAACTGCAACACCAAATCAGCGCAGATCAACATAAATATTAAACTTTTTCTGTCACCAACAAAACATCAAAATGAAAAATCTGATTCTAGGAAGGAAAATCTCCTGCAAGAGACAGACAGAAATCAACAGGACAGAATGGCAGAGGAAGAATCAAAGGTTTCTAAATTAACTGGTTTTATTTTGAAAACTTTGACCAAATCTCATAAAATTGTAAAAATTTATGTCAGAGCAAATTATACTCAGTAAGTGAAACTGTTACAGGAACCGAAGCAAAGAGGATAAATAATGTGATTCTGACCTACCAGAAATATTCTCTGAACTTAATATATGAATTAATAGAGTTTTTAACATCTCTTTAAGTCAATATTGGTAGAAAATATCAAGAAAAATGCACCAATATCCACAACTTTTCATGGTTATGTCCTTCATTGATGCTGTGTGTGTTTAGGTGAAGCAGATTTCTGACCTTTTGACCCAGGAAGAGACTCTTGGTGGAGAGAACGGTGAAGCTGTCGGCCAGAGATCCCTCCGTTGTGCTGTCTGCCGACGCCGACTTGCTCACCTCGCCTCTCTGCAGAGACCATTCAGCAGCAAGATGTCAGCAAAGTCTTTATCAATTTAATTAGCAATATGTTTAGTTTGACTTTTTTAACAAACCATTTACAAAAAAAACACTTTAAATTCAAGATAAAAGATAATTTCTGCAAAAATACTGAAGATAAAATCAGTGACTGCGTTAAAAGTGACTGACCTAATTGACCAGAGGCCCAGCATAATAGACGCATAATGAGTGAAATGGAGCTGAGCCGAGAGCAGCGACGGGAGCCAGCAGCTCCGGGTGGATGCTGGGCAAAACGCCGCCTGCTGCGATGGTGACGCCTTTCACCATCAAAACTTTTAGTCAATATTCTTCTAATGTAAAAAATATAAATTTGTTTGTTTCCATTAAATAAGAAGCTATATTAAAATCACACGAATAAGTTTATGTGATAAATCAGAAAAAAACAAGCAGCGCCGTCATCCTCCTACCACTTCCTGTCTTCTTCTTCCTGGTTTCTGCCAGTAGTAACTTCCTGTTGATCATGTGACTCATGATGCGATAAAAGTGGTTGGATGGATGTTTGGATAGACAATCATATTTTTCTAAATCTATCATTTAGAATTTTTCTAAATGATAGATTTAGAAAAATAAATTTATTTTTTGCAAAAACTGCAAACAAATACACCAATATCGATTCAACCAAAAAATAAAACCATCTCAGGCCAACGTAAAAACCTTTTTTCCAAAAGAAGAGCTTTCAGAAATCGGTGCGTTTCTACACTCCTACAGGAAGCAGCGGCTGAAACCCAGCCGGCTCCAGGCTCACCTTGGTTTTCCCTCCAGCCTTTTTGCCACCCAGTTTCTTGGCTGCAGTCTTCTTCACTGTCTTGGTTTTCTTCTCCGGCGCCGGTGACACCGGCGTCTCCAGCTTCCCCTTGGCGCCTCGCTTCTTAGCCAGCAGCTCCGGGTGGATGTTGGGCAAAACTCCGCCTGCTGCGATGGTGACGCCTTTCAGCAACTGCCACAGAACGACAAACTCCACGGTTTCAGGCGCGTTGGTGCTGAGAGGAGGAACCCAAACCGTCCAGTACAGGTTTAGCTGCAGCTCACCTGGTTGAGCTCCTCGTCGTTGGCGATGGCCAGCAGGATGTGCCGCGGCGTCACTCGGCCCTTTTTGTTGTCTCTCGCTGCATTGCCAGCCAGCTCCAATATCTCAGCTAAATACAGAAACATAAGAAGAAACATACATTTTCAGTAGAACTGAAATTATTAACCATCAATCAATTGTTAAAATAATCGTCAACTCATTTACTGATTGATTAATTGTTAACTGGAATGCACAAACTAGAAAAAGAGACTGTAACACATCGAGAGCAGTAATTAAAACGTCTCTCAATGCAGTTTTCTGTCCGATCACCGATCTTTAAAAAACCTGATCTGTTGATTCTGATTCTGGCTGATTCCAGGTTTTTTGTCTGAAATGTTGCAGAATATAGCAAGAATGCTGCTGAGTTGGTAACAGCAGGACGACTATTGATGACCGCAAAGGTTTGGACATGAGCTGATGTCAGCGGCAGATTTTCGTCTGACCGATATTCGCCTGGCTGATAAATCGCCTGGCCGATATTCGCCTGGCCGATATTCGTCTGACCGATATTCGCCTGGCCGATAAATCGCCTGGCCGATATTCGCCTGGCCGATAAATCGCCTGGCCGATATTCGCCTGGCCGATAAATCGGTGCACCCCTAGTTTCCATGCTTTTCTCTTCAGCAGTGCAGCTCACCGGTCAGGTACTCGAGGACGGCAGCCAGGTAGACCGGCGCTCCCACGCCGATGCGATATTTTGGCAACCCCCTCTTGATGTAGCGCAGCATGCGCCCCACAGGGAAGATGACGCCGGCCTTGGTGGACCGGGACGTCTTGGTCGTCTTTTTCTTTCCTCCTCGGCTCGACATGGTGCTCCAAGTGCCGCCGGCGTTGGGCTCTGCAGAGGAAAACCAGGCAATACGAGCCACTAGTTACACACAGAGGAGTATGAAAGAACCTGATCAAATTATCAATCATTTTATATCTAAAAATTACATCATCAGATGGACCAAAATATAAAGTTCAGTGGAAATTTTAAGGCAAAAATCACAATAATTCATATAAGTAACAAAAAATAACCAAATATTTTCCCAAATCAGTTTCTTTCAACACAAACTTTAACAGAAACTGCAGGTGTGTGTCTGAGGTGAAGACGATTCAGTATCAACTAAATGTTTCGAAAACAAACTCAGAGGAAACAAAACGCTTCCAGAAAACAGTTTTCTATGAGGACATGATGCCTGCTGCTTTCAAACGGAGATTTAAGATGAACTTGCTCTGAAAAAGTTGTTCTGGTTTGTTCCCTTGAAGAAACCCAGAGCAGACAGGAATGCTAACCATGCTAGCCAAGCTAAATGCTACAATAAGATGCTAAGCTGTTTGTTTTTAATTCCAAATCGTGTGCGGCTGCAGAGCGGTGGAACGGCTCCACACCGTTTGACGCTGCATTTGGATCCAATGGAAACACATTGCAGTAAATCTGAGCCGTTTCCTCTCAACATTAATATTTGTCTTCAGTCTCAAATATTAATGATTTATTCATTAATATGAACATATTCAGATTAATGGAATTCCACACCTGGAATTCTTCCCTTCCAGGTGAGTAGAAAGAGAAGAAATACTAAGTATTACTTGTCTAGTAATTATTACAATTTTTGTGACATAAAGTTTCTGTAAATGATGCAATGGCAGAGAGGACTTTGTCTTTTAATAGGACAAAAGTAGTAAGAAACAATTTTGTTGATTTTAGTTCTGGAAGAAAAATTGTTTTCACCTAAAATAAGTATAAGCAACTCAGAGGGCTGGAAATCCAACCATCACAAACAAAATCTGATTTCATATTAACAGCAGTTCTGGGGAACTTATTGAGCTTTTCCCTCGTCATGTTCAGTAAATCTGAGCCCATGTTTAATGTGTCCTACTGATTAATTTGAGGATTTTTACAGAAACATAAACAGCATTCTCAGACATTTTGCTGGAAAATGTAAATAAAGATGAAAGTGAGCAGAGAGCCGTGAAACCTGTTAGCTGACAGGAGAACAATGATTCCTCAGCATCACCTCGTGTCACTGTGCAGGAAGATGCCAATTACCTGAGATCCTGTGCAAAGATCTTTTATTCATGACAGATGGCATGACGGACCCGGAATGTTCGTTCATTGAACGATCATTTCAAGCCTTTTAAATGAGGAACAAACTTAATCAAAGTTTAGCGCGTTTATTATGTCATGAAATGCGTAATAACTAAATGTTTCTGCGCCAGATGGAGACTCCAATCTTCTGGTCAGTCACTGGGAATCAATGAGTGTCAGCAGCTTGATGATTATTATCGGTCTTATTCTGCTCTGAATCAGCCACGTTTCCTCGCGGTTCCAGCGGAGAAATAAAACATGCTAGTCGAGAACATCTGCGGCATTTCCTCCCGCGGCCAGGTGTAGGTGGCTTCCTGTCCGCCACTGTGGGCATTTCCATTTCCGCATGTCAACAGCAGCCCGCAGCTCCGCAGAGGCGTTTTAAAGCCTCCGCTCGGCGTCAGGCGCATAACCGCCGCTGTCAGCCGATGAAAGCGGCGTTTCGCCCGGTCCAGGTCGGCGCAGAGCGCGGAGAGCGCGCAGAGCGGCCGCTCCGCTCCGCCTGCCGCCCGCCGCCTGCCTGCCAGCTCCGGGCTGCGCTCCGGCCTCCATGGCAGCAGCGACACGAACAAACATGGCAGCCTGAGCGGCGGCGCGCAGATTCCCGCTCATCCCGCGGCACGACGGAGAAAGACACGAAGCGAGGCGACACGCAGGGCTACTCACACAGCAAGGTGGCGGGGCGAAACCAAATCCGCTCCCAGTTCTCCCAGTAAGCAGCCTGGGCAGGATCCCACCGACTCCCAGAATCCACAGCGAGCCGGAATATCGGAGGCAGCAGCGCTGCCCGCGGAGCCCGACCGGAGCTCAGCATTTAACCCTTTACACACACACACACACACACACACACACACACACACACACACACACAGTGTCCTTAACGTTGCCACATCTACATTTAAGGTCTCAGTGTGGAAACTTTCTGCTTATCAGGGCGGAGAATCACAGCAACCATCCATCTGCAGAAACAACCTGATGGCCTTTGGAGGAGCTGCAGTCTGAACACCGCATTGGTCTCTGGACCTACACTGGGGGATTTCCAGGTTCAGAAGGATCCAACAGAACCAGGTCAGTGACAGCCGGCCACAGAGGAGGTCAACCTCAAAGGATCAGCGCTCAGGAAACCAGAGTGGAAAGTTGAGTGGAAGGAAAAAAGAAGCAATGGGGATACCCACAAAAGCTAAGACTGGGGGGACAGAGCCTGATTAAGATTTCGTTTTCCTGCACGACTTTCCCCTGATAGGTGATTTCCAACTCATTAAACTTTCCCTGTTTGAGGTCAAAAGTCAGAGCAACGTTTTCTGTCCCTAAGTGGTTCATAAAGAAAACTTCAGGTGTGTTAATGCCAGTGGACAGTTTGTTAATTAATAAAATAATTGTGACTTTTATGTCTTAGAGCTTTTACGACTCGTTATGTCTGACGACATAACCCTAACCCTAATATTTGAAAAAATTTGCCTTAAAGCAACACAAAAATGTTTCCTGTGTTCTAAACCGTTTTTAGCAGCTATGCTAATATTGTAAAGATGGCAGCCGGCTCATTTGCTAAGCGACTATAATTGGATGTTATTTTATTGGTATTGATGTTCTAGCATGCTGTCTGAGCACTGATCTCTATTGTTGCCGTTCCCTTTTCCTTTTCTGCACTCAATTGGGATAAAATCTTATTCCTGCAGGACAGTGGTCATGTGGTGATACAGTGTGATAAAGTTATTCATCATAGCGGCTGCCATCATAAGGTGTTGTAATCCTCCACTGTCTGAATTAGGAGAGCATCCAGGCGCTCAGTAAGAGTGACCCGAGAATGGAGCCTTGAGGGACTCTCCATTAAAGTCAAATTTAAAATGTAAAACAAACACATCTCAGTCTGCCGAAACATATCTGAACAAGTTTGGGAAAGTTTCATTAGCCAACCCCAACAAAAGCAAAACTATTTCTAAAGTAATAATAGCAAATTCAGCTCATTTGTTGACTAATTAGAATCAGGAAAAGGTTGAATTATTTTTAAATGTTACACTTGACTCTAAAAGTAATTACTAAATGCATATTTTGTTTCTCATCAGATCTGTAATTATCTAAATATATCCTAAAGAATGTAATTTCAAAAGAGATAATTAAATCTTAAAACAAGAAAGAACAGCACTCAGCATTCTGGGTGTAGTGACACCAGAAGTCCGCCAGGGGTCTCACCTGCGCTCCATGTTTAACCTGCAGGACATCAACACAGCGCACAAAATGCAAATTTAACAATAAAAATACTATAAACTAACGTGGTTGGTCTATTAGTTCACAACGTGGTTGCTATAGCAACTGCTGGGAAATACACGTGCAGCTACAATGATTCAACCCCAACTAAAAGTTTGCAGAAAACAACTTGACAAAAAAACTACAAAAAAGAAAGAAAAAACAGCATATATGGTTAAATAAAATGAACTGAACAAAATTTTTACCAAAATATTGAAGAAGAAACCGGCGTGTTGACGGCCGGCCGTCCTGAAGCTTCCTGAAGGTCTGCTGGGATTGAAATAAACAGTTTCAGCTTTCAGATTCAGTCAGACGTTATCAATCAGATCTGATTACAACCAAAACATGTTCTGCTTGCTACTGAAACACACAAACTAGTTTATGTGTTTTGTTGATATATTTTGTAGTTAAACCTAAAGTAGTGAATTATTGTAGGTGAAACTGTGAAGCTGATGATCAGAGGATGGTTTCAGGAAAAGGCCTGATGTGTTTGTTTTGAACATGTTCTAGAAGTATATCAATATATTGAAATATCAGCAGAACTATGTGCAGGACCAACACACCAGCTGCATTTCCATTTCTAGCCTATCCGTTCAGTTAATGTCAAAAAACCAACAGTTCCATTAATTAAGGAATTAAATCCAAATCACACATGAATAAGCTTGCTCAAGCAAAAAGGCATTAAAAATCAGGGATGTAAACAGTTACATGAAATATATTTATAATTAAGCGTCTACCGCTCATTATCTATCAGCCAATCAGAGGAGACGTTGACCACAAGCTCCACCAACTTGGGACTGACTATGCAGGGAAGTGTAGTCGGCCATTTATAGAAAAGTAATAGATTATAGAGTTATGGCGGAGCCAGATACATAAGAAAAAAAACCATCATCCTGCTTCCGATTCCTGTCATCTTCTTCTGCGTTTCTACCAGTAGTAACTTCCAGATAGTGATCATGTGACTCATAAATCTATTTCCATACATCTGAAAAATCCTCACACAAAACTTTTCATCAAAAAACTTGAATTTTTTTTTTTCAATTGGTGTCTTTTCATTAAGCAGATTTATTTTTGTAATTTCAATTTGGACAATTTTAAGGTTCATATAAACGCAGCCAGTGAGACGGTGGTGAGGTGTACGGTAGCAATGATTGCATCAGAATTCAACTTTAACCTGGAGGCCAAGCTTCAGTAGTGATGAAAGGCTGACTGATGACCTCAGATGATAGTTTGACCTTTAGTGTGAGGAAGAGAAGCTAAAGACATGAAAATATAATAAATATTATAGACAGAATAAATCTGTGTTGATGAGAGGAAAACTTTAGTGAAAATGAGTTCTGTTGTGAAAAGTTAAGCTCAGCTCTCTGCAGGCATGTTTAAAGATGCCTTTGAAACTGTTTTCAAAAACAATTTCCAGACTTGTTATGTTAGCAATTAAAGAGAGAACAGTGATTATGACTGATAATAGAGTCACGTGTGTTTGCAGCACCGGATGGGCTTGAAGTTCAGCACAATTAGGGAGCGGCTGAGAGTTGAGACGCTCAACGCAACGTGAAGGCCTCAGTCATCACGTCTCTGACTTGCTGCAAGCGAAAGGCTGTAAATACGTTGGTACTTTGGCAAAGGCAGCAGCCGGGCTTCACAAAAACACTCAACATTTTACAGACAGAGCAAAAAATGTTGAACGAAAATAAAAATGATTCTGACTTTAACTGAATGGTTAATAAGTTATTTAATTTTATTATCTTTATTTATACAGCAACAACATTTTTGCCGCAATGCGCTTTACAACCAAATGCTTGTTTTATTTATAGAAATGAGTCGTTGGCTTCCTGGCTCGCCTTGTGTCTGGATAGTTCAGGCCAATCAGGTTCAGTTTAGTAATAAAACACAGCTGTCTGGTTTATGTCGGTTGGTGAAAACTTTTCTTAACCCTGAAATTTTTTTTGTTCAAAATTCAGTTTTACCGTCAGCATAGTAACTCACATTGACGTAACTGGCAGGTTTTTTACATAAACAGCATTTGTTTTAGCTGCGTACGTTTATGTTTCAAATCTATAAACATTAATTTCAGCTTTTTTGATATTTATAAAGTTTTCATTAGTAAATAACGTTTTGTTAAACATTTCAGTAGTTCAGTTTCTAAAGAACAAAATGATATTTTTTTCTTTTCCCCAATTTTATTGAAATGAATTAATCCCTACAGTAATTCCAGAGAAATATCTTTATTTCAATATGCTGCAGGTTGGAGTTCAGTTCTGATTTGTTCTCTAATGTTAAAAATCTCTCACTTGGAGACAGAATATCTGCTTCTTTGAATGAAATGGAATAAAAATCACAATTAGTGTGAGGCAGCAGAAGACCGAGTAATTATTTCCCTTCATACTGTAAGTTCTTGAAGTTTAAGTGTGAAAATTGGTATTTATTAAAATGATTAAAGCGTTGTTTTTCATTACCTTTGATCCCTATATGTGCTCTAATCGCTTATCGACACTGCTCAGCTCAACCTTTTACCTGTGACCTGCAGGAAAACACAGCGGGAGAAGCGGGAGCTTACTTCCGGGTTCGGCCTCTGTCAGCTGACCAGGGAGCAGCCAATCAGGAGCGTCCTCCAGAAGTAAATAAAGTGCGGCTGAGTTCATGTGTCAGCTGGCTGCAGGAGAAGCAGAGAGGAAAAACATGGAGGCCGAGAGCCGCGGTGAGTTTCTCTCCAACCCGACATCGTAATATCCGCCTGAAAGGGATTTAATAAAAACTCGGCGGCGTTTATTGGCTTCTTTATGCATTTCTATAATTTTGTTCTCATAGAAACAGAATCAAACATGCTCCTGTATTTTTCTGTAACATGAAAAATACATTTAAAAATCTTCCACTGCCGATAAAAATACTTTTGATTTGGTTTAATAGGCTTAATCCAATTTATTTGACATTTGAATTTCCTGGTGTATTAATTTTTCAATCAGGAATGAAGCCTGGAAAGGAAATGCGTCACAGTTATGACTGTTTACTGTATTCCTAATGTTGAAAATAAACATTAATTTTTGATTATTTTGTAGCGTTGAAACAAAACTGTTGCGGAGGAGAAAGACAGTGGTTTGTTTCTCAGTGGCAGTTTTACATAATAATTTAATGGATTTGTTGTTAAAAATAATCATTAGCTGCTTTTTGCTTCATTTTTACTCTGTAGTGATGGAAAATGTAAAGATGGATTATAATAGGATTATGTGAAATCCTGCGCTGTGATTTCTCCAGACAGCACTTAGATGATTATTGTACTATGAATAGGTTAAAAAAGATATTTGAGGACATTAAAATAAGAAAATGACAGCACAGCAACAAGTCACAGCTTGTGTGAAAATAACGGTAGTCTTTGGGTGTAGCAACTACTGCAAATGTATTTTTATTCTCCTAAACGACAGCAGGAGAATGGCAATAAAACCATCAACTGAAACATGTTTTTGGTCATGGTAAATTCAAACTGTAAGAATAATCCTTCAGTCTTCTGCTGTCAGCCATGTTGCTGTTGCTGACCAGCAGCAACATGGCTGCATGTTGCTGCATGTTGCTGCATGTTGCTGCATGTTGCTGCAT
>VMRN01000275.1:69079-101066 GCA_010277015.1 Poeciliopsis turrubarensis
GAGAGAGAGAGAGAGAGAGAGAGAGAGAGAGAGAGAGAGAGAGAGAGAGAGAGAGAGAGAGAGAGAGAGTCATTGAATGAAAAGGTGTGTCCAAGCTTTTGCATAAGTGAGTCTGACCTCCAGGATGAGCGAGACGTCGGTGGTGAGCGCCTGAACTCTGTGGAAGCCGGCGATGAGTCCGACCGGAAGGAAGCCGTCGGCGTCCATCTTCCTGCGCAGGAAAAAATCCCGCTGCAGGTTTTCCAGGCTGAAGTAATATTCTCTGCAGGGACAAAACATTGATCTGCTGAGAATGAACCTGATCACAATAATCAGCCGCGTCCTTATGGTCCATTTGGTCGGTTTGATGTTTGGATCTCCGTTTTGACTCCACCTGGACCTGCAGGTCCAACGTTTCAGCTTTTCAAGACCTGATTCTCTGAGGTCCACCAGCGATTTTACACAAAACCCGACTTCAGCTCACATCACATTTAGATTCTTTACCGTCATACCCACTCTAAAGACTGAAAAACATTTGATTACCCGTTGAGGTTAATAAAGTACTTTTGAATTGAACTGAATAGATATTAAAACTATAAATAAAATGGGGAGTTAAAGAGGAGGAAATGTTACTGTCTTCAGTCAGAAGCTTCTTTAGATGCGCTGCAACACCAACTGCTACCAGAGATCTTCCTGCATCGCCGTCCTCTGATAATATTTTCATGCTTTATATTTTATTAATGATCTGGGATGAATAAAGTAAAAAATATTAACAGAGTAAATATTTTAGAGGTTTTTATGGGACAGTTTGAAGCTGGTTTGTTTCAGGCCATCAATAATCAATAATGAAATTAATAAACATTTTTACAGAACTGGATGCATTTTGCAGAGTTTCCTTCACTTTTCACTGGGAAAATTTTAAGTTTTTAAACTTTTCCAGCTTCACAGATAAAAACAATAGAATATTAATTATTGCTGCTGATAAAATGTATATTCTACAGCAGGAAGTAGCAAAAAACTAAAATACACTGAAATGTTTTGGTTTAAAAAGTATAGCGTCATGAAAACACGAGAAAAAAACTCAGTTCCAGATCATTATGACAGCAGATTTTCTAAACATTTTATGGAGCTAAAATTTTCTTTCTGCACTAAAATCATTCAGAGGCGAAACATGAGAAGCTCCTCCCCTCCACAGCCATTAGTCATCATTAATCTTCAATCACCGGTATTGATCGTTGAGTGCGTGCTTACATCTGCCTCTTGATGTAGTCCTTGAGCAGCTCCTGGTCAGCGGCGTACAGCTCGCTGCTGCTCAGGTTGTCATAGTAATATGTGACCGAGCTGCTGAACTTCTGGCCGTACGGCGCGTCTTTCCCATCAAACGCCTTGTAACCGTAGTGGTAGTCATGGTGACCTGCAGAGACAGGGGCGGGGTCTGAACAGGACGTGATGCAAACGCAGCGCAGAGCAGAAACTACTGCAATAAATGGTAATACTTCTGCTTTCAAGCCTTTTTCAACTAATGATAAAATGATTAATGGACACACAACCTCTAAAAGATAAAATAAACTTGAAAGAACATTTAACCCTGGAAATGGAAACATCTTAAATATTAAAAATAAATAATGAAAATGGATAATTCATTCTCTGCCTCCAAAACCAGAATCCAGGAGCGTTTCCAACTTTTTAAAGATATTTCTGCAACCATCGTTGCAGAAATATTGCTGAGATGGAAATATTTGAGCTCATTTTTATTTTTCATTGTGACACGATTACATGCGATGCTCTTTTTCTGCGCTTCCTGGCTCATAAGTTTACATACGGCCATCACGCTAAACTCTGGAAAAATCTGCTGATGTGATGAAACATGAAACCTCCGACTAAAGTTTAGTAGATTACAGTCCAACCTGGAAACATTCAGATACATTCAGATTATTTAGATTACTGGTCCGACAGCAGGTCAAATCAAACTGCGGGAGACTTAAAGGTCAGAAATGGGACTAAAACAAACTTATGGACAAAAACGTCTGAATGGTTTTTATGTTTAGAAGCAGCAGAAACTCAAACTGAAGTATAAAAACCTGAATAATGTGATTTTTGTGCAACAGGTCGCTGTGTGTTTGTACCTCTGCCGCCGCCTCGGGCTCGGCCCCGCCCCCTTCCTCTGCCACGCCCGCGACCTCTGAACCCTCCGCGGAACGGCGCCCCCTCGCTCTTCACGCTGGAAACCTCGTCGTGGTCGTCGCGCCACTCCCGCTCGTACTTCTGACTGTGCCAATCTGCCGGACAAACGCAAACCACCCGCATCAGTGGTGACCTTTGACCTCTCCTGGCCATCAGAGCCGGCTAAGCGGTCGGGCCGACCTCTGAGGTCGTTCCGGGCGTTGGGCGCCAGCCGCGGCTGCTCGTTCTGCCGGCTGTTGTTGCGGGACGCCGAGCGTTCCCGCGGTCCTTCGGGCTTCACGTCGATCATCAGAGGAAGCCACTTCTGCTTGTTTCCTGTTGGGGGAAACATGGAGTCCAACATCGATTAGTCAGCAATTAATGTGACGACTGATCGATAAATGAATCACATCCTGCAGAACTTTCATCCATTCAAACCTTTTCTACAATATTAAAAATACGTCAATAATAAATATTAGTTGTCTATTATTCTAAAATAAACATTTCATTAAACAACCTTTCAGTCCTTTAGTTTGACCTTTTGCCGCAAAACATCAATACAGAGGACAGATGATCAAGTTTTCAATTAACCAATTAGTAAAAGGTGACTAGTCATAGATTTATCTTGCAGAATTTGAACCAGGTGAAGCTAACCCTACGGAGGAGTTCTGGATGGAGCAGATCTACAGAGAAAGGTTTTTATTTGAGATAAAATAATTTGAAATAAAATGTTTAAACAGTTTGAGCCGACTTCCTGCTCCAACTGTTTTATCATCCTGTCGTCTTCTTGTCAGTCTTTAAACACCAATTAACTATCAAGTACAACATTATTTGACAGTTTTTTCAATATTTGATTAATCATAATGAATACAATTAATTGCTTCAGTCCTAATCAAGAACTTATCATTTAAGGTTCAAGTTCAGGTTTACGACACTTTTCTCTCCACTATCCTAAACTCTGAAAAACTCTGAGAACAGGTTCTCCGAAGAGGAGAATCGGTTTCTGGATCAGATTTCAGGAAAACTCAACATCTGCTGAAAGTTTCTCTTCAAAATGCAGAATGCTCCTGCAGTACCTCAGCTGGCCAGCGGGGCGCAGCGGAGAGCCGCTGGAAGTTGAATTAAAAAGATGAAAAGAGAAAATGTTTAAGTTCAAACTTTTCCTGTTTTGATCTGAATTATTTTTATTTACAGAACGTCAGAATTACAGAAGTCTGGTAAAATTGCATTTACATTTTTCTTTAATGTTTTTGAGTTTTCTGCCTAAAGATTCTCAGTAGTTTTTGGCAGAACTGATTTAACTGGATCCAGCTCTTTACTGGAGCTTCTGAATAAGACCAGATTTTTTCAAACTGAATCCGATAAGAAATCAAACGTTTTTCTCACTTTCTTTTCTAAAAAATAAATAAATGGAAATATTTTCAAATGGTCCTTTCTGTGAGCTAGACGACAGTCTTAGAGAATTATTGTTTAATTGTGAGAATTCAGACATGGCCAGATTCAGTTCAAGGTCAAACGGTTCAAAACGTGCTGACAACAAAGTGATGTTTGTTTCTATGGTTCTCAGAAAATGTCTGCTTTGTTCTCCTAAAATTGTGACTGTTTTCTTGAGATTAAAAATTATAATCAGAATCTGGGCCTAATAGATGGAAAATATGAAACAAACTGGTCAGACAGGATGGCGTTTCGTGCTGCGATGACATCACTCTGAACTACGGAAACCCAAAGAGTTCATTCCAGAAATCGGATCTTAAAGAGCAAAAAATTCGGTTCATCTGGAAGAACAAATGTAACTTCCCGGTTCATGTCGACTGGCGTTTGCTCCTCTTCGTTCTGTGGCAGCCCCACAGCATGATGCTGCCACCACCAAACTTCAGCGAGGTTTGTGTTTTTGGGTTTTAGCTTTTAATGGATTTTTCTTCTCCTAGAGCGAGAATTGATCCACTTTGTGAAGCCGCGAGCTTCAGCTAACATTTTGAAGTGTTTTTGGTTTTTGAGTCGAGTATTTGAAGTTTCACCTTTTTTCTTTGGCCCGTTTTTCTGCGGGTCGTCGTCTCCGTTCTTCTCCTCTCCCGAGTCGTCAGACTTGGCCTTCAGGTTCTCCTTGCTCTCGTCGTTGCTCTCCCTCTTGTCCTTCGACTCCTTCTTAGCCGCCGACCTTTTGGGACCCTTAAAAACAAAAACCAGAAGCAGAATTAGTACTTCGTGTCAAACAGCTGGAATCTGGGATCCAAAGCTTAAAACTGAAACGTGTTGAAAGCAGAGATCTCAAACTCCTCCAAGTCAAACTCAAGCTTAAGGTTAATAACAGCAGAAACTCAAAGCTTGTTTCGCTCATTCGCATGCAAATATCCAAACCAAGCAACGACTACAACAACGCAGATGAACCAGATGAGAAAGGATTTTCTAAAAACAATCAGCCGACATCCTGTGGAAAAAAACGTTTAAACTTTGGGATCAGAACGAAACTCCACCGTAACCAAAACGTTGCTTTTTATCATTTCGTTTCTAAACGTCCCGCCTCCTGTCCATAGCAGCTCAAACGCCACGCTGAGCAGAGCAGCAGTAGGAAGGGATTTACCAGTTTACTGGAGATTATTTTAATAAACTGAACATTAAAAGAGGATTTACAAGCTGCTGGATTTCTTCCCATAAAACAAACAAAGAAAATCAGCAGCTAAAACAATCCGCAGCAACTCCAGGTAAAATCAGCTGGTGAAAAATAACGAACAGAAATATTTTATTTTAAATATAGGAAATCAGTAATACGAGCTTCCTGTGCCACTTGGACCAAATATGGAGCTAAATGAGCAGAAAGTGAATTAAATGTTTCATTTGCATGAGTTCAGAGCATTTGACTACAGCAGAGCAAAACATGGCGACCGCTCCCTCTCGCACACCAACGCACCAACGCACGCCTTTATTCAAATCCAGCAGCATTCAGTCTCTGCTGAGCCACACACTCGACCCAGAACGCTTTGGATTCATGCGCCGCATTCAAGAACGAGTCGAGAACCGGAGGGAAAAACTTCCATCACAGCAAACGGGAAAACTTCAGACTCAATTTAAACTTTTAATCCAGTGAGGAAACATCGTCACTGACCTTCTTTTTTGCGTACAGGTTAAGATTGTTGTGTCAATTTTGGCCTTTTGATTTAATTGTTTGACCTTTAATAATTTACATGATAACCTGAAATGAAGCTGAACACAAAATCTGCCAAGATTAAATATTCGACCTTTAGATTTGTTGACACTTTCTGAATCTGAAATGTTTAAACAAACAATTTTACCTGTTTTTAAAACATATTTTTCATACTGATGAATATATGAGGGACCAAAAATATAAATAATCTTTCTTTTCAAATACAATGATCTTTTCTTCTCTTCCTTAAAGAGCACATTTGTTTTACAGTGAAAAACTAAAAATAAATATATTTGAATCTTTTTTCAGCAGCCTGTACGACCACCCAGAACGCAGCAAGCCAACAACTAAACTCTTGTTTTATCCAGCAGCCATTGTACAGAGCATAAAAACCAGCTGACCAAACGCTGGAGAGCAGCTGGGGTTGCTAGGCAACAGTGCAGTTGCTTTTTTAAGCAGCCGTTTTCCCATAACCAACAATCATGAACATATTGCCCAAAAACATCTGGATATTTTTAAGTTTTTGTTCTGCTGAGACTCAAATGGAACAAAAATGTGAAAAATGTGAATTTTTTATAACAGATTTCCTCTAAAGCATGGCGAACACAAAAGTCTGACCAGCTGGAAACTTTCAAATCTGGATTTTAAGGTTTCCAGAAGAAAGGGATTTAATCAAAACGATCGAATCAAACCAGTTTCAGCCACTTTCATTTCTCCTATTTAGTCACTAAAGGAAGCAGGTCTGTGAAAATCTAAAAATGGAGTCAAAGTTTTTAAGTGAATGATTTAAACAGCCTGCGTGTGAACCTTTGGCCTGAAACGGGTTTTATCTGCCGGGTTCTTTGGGTCGGTGCTCTGCCAACAGCAACGTTCCCTGAATCGATTTTTCTCTGTTGGTTCAACGTGTGTGTTAAGTGTTGCACAATCAAGGGAAAGCAGCAGCTTCTTCTTCTGCCTGGAGGATTTTTAATTTCTGGCCTCCTGGGGAGTTAAGAAGCTGAACTTACAGCGATTCTCCACGAGTCTCTGACCTGCCTGAGAGGCGGCGGGCCGGACGCGCTCTGTCCCACTGCCTCCATCTGAACACAGGGAGGGAAGAGCAGTTTAGACAGGATGCCCTGCGCACACGCACACACACACACGCACACACACACACACACACAGCAAGCTGCGTGTCACTCTCAGCACCGTGGGGCCTGGAGGCGTTACGGTTCCTCCAAAACGCCACGTCAGAGTCACACAAGCTGCTGCAGCGTCCGCTGCAGCGTCTGGGTCTGCTGCAGCGTCCGCTGCAGCGTCTGGGTCTGCTGCAGCGTCTGCTGCAGCGTCTGGGTCCGCTGCAGCGTCTGGGTCTGCTGCAGCGTCTGCCGGAGTAACGGTTAAAATCCCCCAGAGGAAACAACTAAACGCTTCCTAAACTTCCCACAAACCCAATCAGAGCCGGTCGCTTCCACTCCTCGGCTTCTCTGAATTTAACAGAAAAGAAAAGCCGACGGAGAGCAGTTTCTTGTTTTGCTGAGTCACTGAAAGCAGAGCCTCGTTTTGCTGAGTCAGTCCTGTTGCTCCACAAC
This sequence comes from Poeciliopsis turrubarensis, assembly GCA_010277015.1. NCBI lineage: Eukaryota > Metazoa > Chordata > Actinopteri > Cyprinodontiformes > Poeciliidae > Poeciliopsis > Poeciliopsis turrubarensis. Next base: position 75,935 of record VMRN01000275.1, read on the forward strand.
GACGCGCAGAAATAAAAAAGACCTTCAGCAGGGCGCCGCCTCTTTATGCGACTCGGCAGGAAACTGACCACTGCTGCTCAAAGGTCATCAGTCAATAAATTAAAACAAAATCATTCATTTACATCGTTTATCGTTTCTCTTGTGCTGTGTAAGGACAATTGTTTCCACAGACTTTATAATTAATTTCATTAGTTGTTTCCTTCCAGTTCCAACATTAAATGTTCACTAGTATTTAAAATTCATTCATCTCTAAGAATCTGTTCTTGTATTACAGGATAATGGATCCTAATAATATTGTTCATCATAACGTGGTTCTGTGACGAAGTTGATCATGAAAACACTTTATATTATATTATTCTGCCGGGATTATTTTCTGCTGTTTAGCAGAAACAGAGCTGTAATCAAATATACACACATTTATTCTGTTTTTCCTTTTTTATTTCAACTAGTGTCAGAAATACACCCTGAATAAATAGAAAGTTCAAGCTGAATTTTGATCATGACTAATAAAATGTATTTTTCATTATGTAGTTTATATTTACAGTCAGACTCAGATTGTTTCCGTAAATCATCTCACTGCTAATTATTCAGTTTGCTTATTTGTGGATTTTAATAAGAGTTCATCTAAAATATTCAAAAGTAAATTAATCTTTTTGGAAGCTGAAATGCTATTGGCTGGTGTTAGCAGATTATCCAATCCAGGAGCAGGATTCATTTTCCTTGCCACTGATTGGCTGGAGAAAAGCCTGGACGTTTTCACGCTGACGTTCATCTGCTGTTTGAACTATTAAAGTAAATATACATGGATTTTACTAAACACTTTCACTGAATTTATCAGATGTATTGTATGACCTGAAACCTTTCCAGGAACAAATGAATAGAAGGCAGCAACAATTTAGTTTGGTTCTGAGCAACAAAACTCCCAGAATTATTCAAGATGTGGTTTTTGAATTTGTTGCTGAATTTTAATCTTGTAACTCTTAAAAAAGCCGATTAAACAAAGGAAAATAATTATGTCAGTTGAACGTGAAGATGAACGGTAGTGGTTCGTTTAGGCTGTTAGCATGTAGCATGCTTAGCTTTTGTGGCTCTGCTGGGTGGGAGAGGTCAAAGGTCCAAGCAGATGGACTCAGAATATTAACATTTCTCTCCAGAGAAACAAATATTTGACTATGTTTTTACCTAAAGAGGAACAATCTAGACCTATAAATGGAGAGTTAGCACAGCTTCAGTTCTTCCAGCTGTAAACCAGAGATCAGGCTGACCTCTGATCTCTGACCCTTGTGTTCCAAAGTGAGCCTTCTAGCAGCTGCAGAATATTTCCAGAACCAGAGGACTAAAGTCTCAGATCAGAGAAACTCATCCAGGCTTTGATTCCTGCAGCAGCATCTTCACACAGATGAAGCTTTGAGCTTCTATGATCCGCAGATAGGGAGCAAACGTCCAGAAAACTGAAAAACAGCCGAAACACTGAGTAAATCCAGACTTCATACCCAGCTGGCTGGAGCTGCTTTGATTAACAAGGAATTAAACATTGATCAACATGTTCATCTGATGTTTGTTGCTCCTTTCATAACTGGTTGAAGCTGAAATAATCTCCAATAAATTTAACTTGTTTGAATAAAGAACTAAAAACACATCTTGATTATTTTATTGAAACGTCCTGAGAAAATGTTTAAATGTACAGAAAATGTCAGCCATGATCCCAGACCGGCAGGAATACCTCCGGGTTCATCCGAGTGTTTCCCAGCGCGTCGGCTTGCCGCCGCCGGGCTGATTTACGGCAGTGAGCGTGACGGACGCCGCGGCTCGCCACACCAAGAATAGCAGCGGCTCAGACCAGCCGGTTCTCTACGGCGGCCCTAGAAGGACATTCTGCCTCCGACGCTCCGCTCTGCCACCGGACCTGGAGGTTATTCCTGGGACCGACGACACGATCCGGCCTGGTAGCGCCAACGGGCCGCCCAAAATAGAGCTGGTTACCATGGCAACTCGCTGCGCCGCATTGTTCACAAAGTAAATAAAACTAAGAGAGGAAGAAATGGCGAGGAGAATCCCAGCAGCTAACGTCTGTTAGCCAGGTAATCACACAAACCACAGGTAGGAAAATAAATTTAAATTAAATAAAGATTCACGTTTTTTCAATGAGACAGTTTGAGTTTACAAAAGATACAGTGGAGTGAAAATACATTTTGTCCAGAAAGTTACTAAAGTAAAGGCTACTCCCCAGTTAGTTTCATCTTATTTCAGGATATTTTCAGAAGAAACGGGACAGAAAGAGTTGGTGGGATTGTGTGTTTTTGCAGTGAACGCTGAAGCAAGAAGCTAAGCAAGAGGCTTCATCCTCACCAGCTGCCTTTCATTTACCAAACAGACAATTTGTTAATGGAACACATTATTTATGTTTTAACTGCAGGGCTCTGACTGGCAGCAGGTCGAATCATAACCTGAAAAATCATTTCTGTACGGTTCACATTTGAACTTTTCTTTAATATCTGTATCTGACCCGCTCACATCTCTGACTGCAGAACGAGTCGCGGACCAATCACAGGGGGCCGCCAGCTGCAAACAGATGCACAATTATACAACCCTACGCCTTTGAAAAGCATTAGTGGAGGCTCCTGAACAGCCAACCAGAATGCAGCAACAACTAAACTCTTGTGTTTTCCAGCAGCCATTGTACAGAGGAAAACCAGCTGACCAACCACTGGAGCATAACTTGGGTTCCTAAGCAACGGGCTGCGGTTGCTTGGCAACAACCCAGTGATGTTATATTCTGAAGGTTTTTGAAACTACTTTTTTCCAGACACCAAAAAACATGAACTTATTGCTGAAACGTCTGTTTCTTTTAACAGTTTGTTCTATTTTGAAGCAGCTGTTATATCAGATGTTTTATTTCAATCAAGCAATCAATCAATTGTAGCTATAAATCAGAGGTCGGCCATCACCGGCCAATCAGAGGGCCGCCGAGTCGAGTTTGTGTCGAGAAACCAGAAACTTACAAATTATTTCATTTTACCTGAAAAAAAATTCAAGGGCATCAAAAGGAGAATATTATATTATTTAGAAAGTCTCCCTTCCTTGTTTGAGAAAACTGAACGAAGCAACTGCAAGTTTCAAACATTAGGAGTCAAGAGTCAGTAAGTCGAATTCATGAACTCATGTTTCAACAACAACTAACTGTCGTACGGCTCAGCAGGGGGTCTATAGGCCCCGCCCACTCTCTAGCCCCGCCCCTTCACCCCCAGTAAGCGTTACCTGCATGTCTTTAGTTGCGATCTCTCCTGGAGTCGGCCAGCTGTTGGTGTCGCCAAAATCTCCAACCTGAAACAAAAACGAGAGATATATTTTAAATATTACCAACTTTACAAATCTACAATAAAACACAAATAAAAATAACGTAGAACATTTTAAAAGTGGCTTTTATTTTGAAATTCATTAAGTTCTAATTTGAGAATATAGAATATCAAAAATAAAAATGCAATTTTATCAGAAAAATATCTAAATATTACAAAATGAAAATCATTTTCATAAAATTACTCCTTCATTCTCCTAATATTTTAACTCTACTCTGGTGAAAACATAAAAACATTGGTCTAATCCTACATTATATCCAACTTGTATGTGTTCCATCAGAGTTGATCTGAATTCAAAGTCCAAGCAAACAAAAACTGTAAAACAAAATGGCGGCTCTGGGTGTGACGACGTCACTCGTAACTATGGAAACCCAAAGAGTTAATTGGTGAAAAAATTAAATGAATTGAAATTGATCAATTTCATAATTTCAGCCAGTGACTGAACAATGAATTCAACCTGAAGAATTTGAATATTCTTCACTTTCTGTCCATCTCAGCTGATGACATCACCAAACAATATGGCCGACAAACGACTGACGGTCATTTCTGACGTTAGAGTTGCTTCGGGGTAACAAGGAAGGAAGGAAGTGACAGCATTCAGATATTTGAACAGGAAGTGGAGCAGCACATATCGTTTACTTCCTGGAACCGACTGGCTCTGGCTTCCAGAGGTTTCCAGGCCGTTTCCGGAGCCTGATGGCGGTCAGACTGTGGGCTGCAGGGTCAGAGGTCAGACAGCCAGACGAGCTGCAGCTCCATCCCTGAGCGGCTGAGTCTCAGCGTTTCTCACTGCGGGTTATTTTTCCTGCCTTCAGGAGAGCAGAGCTCTAAATGCTGAGGACGTTACCTTTCCTCCTCGCCTGGCTTTGGGTGGATTCCCCGCTCTCACCACTTTGGCCGGGCCGCTCGACTCTGCTGGGAAACAAAGGAAGATGGCTGACATTAAATCGGGGTTCACAGGATTTCTGCTTTCCAAAATAAAATTCAAACGCAAAAGAAAGAAAACATAAATTAGTCGAACACATTTATTTAGAAACCTCACAGTTTTTCTTTTGTTAGAAGCTCAAAGGTGATTCAGTCTGCTTCCTGCAACAGGTTTGGATTGGCCTGTTCAAAACATGTTCATAAGTTTTACACCAAATCATTCTCAAATAATCAGATTTCAGTCTGAGCTGTTTTAGGGTCTCTGTCGCTTTAAATCCAAACAAGCTGCTGCTGGCCACGCCCCCAAATCAACATTTACACTCACAGAAAAATGGCTGCAATCAAGATGCACAATTATATCTTGCTAATGCTTTTTTATCTTCAAAAAGCATTAGTGGAGCGTCCTGCACAGCCAACCAGACTGCAGCAACAACTACACTCTGTTTTCCAGCAGCCATTGCACAGAGGAAAACCAGCTGAACATCAAGTATAGCTTGAGTTGCTAGGCAACGGGCTGCAGTTGCTAGGCAACAGCCCAGTTGTGATGTTACATTCTGATGGTTTTTGAAACGACTTTTTTCCAGACACCAAAAAACATGAACTTATTGCTGAAAAGTCTGTTTTTAAGAGTTTGTTCTGCTTTGAAGTCTGTCTGTTAAGTCACACTTTGTTTTATTTCAATCAAGCAATCAATCAATTTTAGCTATAAAGCATGTTGGAGGCATCTCGCTGGAAACACATCATAAAGGGTATTTCTGACCTGGGTTTGGACCGTGCAGGGTCACAGTCTGCAGGTCAAACACCAGAGCTGTGAAGGGAAACTTCTGGGATTCTCCCTTTTGCTCCCATCTCTGTAAGACGCCTGGTGGATATTAAAAGTGATGTACCTTCATCTTTTCTTCACTTCCCTGGACTAGTCAGGGGAGCCATTGCTATTTTCTTTGCTTAATTTCTTAATAAAATAATCAAAATGCATTTTGATTCGTCTTGATTGACTCAGTATTTCACCTGAGGTAAGACTTACTCATTTCCTTAACACAGCCGAGACAAATCAAAGTTTAAAAACATCCAAAATGTGAAATTTGAATACATTTCACAAATCCAGTCATTACAGTGGTGAGTTGTTAACGACTGGGCGGGTTCTCCCAGATCAATGTTGTCTGTTTTGGTTGAAGCAGACGTAATCCGTCTTCATCTGGTTGAATCCGCCTCCGGACGGACTGAACTCGGGGAACGTTTTCTGCCTCAGCTGCAGCAATGAACGTTTCTGCAGGCTAGCCACATTAGCTGCAACATTTGCTTGACCTTTGAACTCTCAAGGGCATTGAGAAATGGAGTAAAGGGGAATTAACTCCTAATGTTTGAAACTTGCAGTTGCTTCACTTAGTTTTCTCAAACAAGGAAGGCAGACTTTCTAAATAATATAATATTCTTCTTTTGATGCCCTTGAATTTTTTTGCAGGTAAAATGAAATAATTTGTAAGTTTAATTTTCAGGAGTTCACTAAGGAGTTGCTCTGTTGTTGCAACTAAATTAACTTAATAGAATTGGACCAAAAATTGACACATTCTGCAACTTTTCATTTAAACACTTAAAAAAATTTTTTTTTACACAATGTTAGAAATACATTAAAAGATTCAAATAAACTTATTTTTTGAATTAAAAAAAATAAAAATTTTATTTCCTAAGATGCAACACCTGGTGTAATTTCTGACTGAAATATGAAGTTACCCTCCATGAGAGTGTGGAGAATTATCCGTCCCCATGCCCAGTTCCTCAGGTATGAACTAGAAAGAGTCAGCGAGTTGAATTCATGAACTAATTCATTAATACCAAAATTCAGCCGGTCCATTTCTCATGCCATCTTTAGGAGTTAGCAGGACAAAATGGCAACAGACTAAAGTTTTCCATTGCTTTGTCAGCCTCTGTCTAAGCTCCGCCCTGAAGAGGGCGTTCCCTCGTGTCGTTTCCTTTTGCTTTGCAACTAGCTAAAAGAGACGGAAGAAAAACAGAATTATTTACTCTCAACAACAGATTTCATTTTGAGGTTACAGAGCGAATTTACCTCTGATCTTTACTTTTCCTTTAATTTATCGTCAACAGTCGAACAGTGAAATCCATCCGTCCTATTAATCACCTGGAATCATCTCAGATGAAATCATGCAGCAAAGTCAAAATCTCAACAACGCCCCACGTCACGAGCGAGCGTTTATTTTACTCCAACTTTCTGAAAGTCAAACCCAAAGCACAGAGATGAGCAGCAGCAGATTTAAGCAAACCCACAACGCTGATCTGACCCAACATCTCGCTTTTCCTTCCGGCGGATCCAGGAACGCCATCAGGTCGCCATGACGATGCAGCAACAGCAGCTTCCTGCTCAGCAACGTGTTACGGTGTCGTCGTCAGGAGCAGATTTACAGCCGAGGCTGAAAGAGTCGATCCAACATTCAATTATTTTAAATAACTGACTGCAGCTTCAATCACAATTAGTCAATTTAATTCTGATTAATCAATTACTGAGATCATAATCAGCTCATTGAACTGAGCCGAGTATGCTTTAATTTAGTAATCTATTAATTTATACCCTTAAAAATTAAAAGTTCCCATATTTTATATACGTTCTAGCAAATGGCCTTTTGACTTGTATGCTCCAGTTAACAACTAATTGACAATTAACCAGGGTCAATTAGTTGACAATGACCTTCATTATCGATTAACCTGATGAATCGTTTCAGCTCTACATCAAATGTTTTATGTCAGAGAAACAAAGTCATAATCCAGGCTGTGATGCAGACAGTTTTCAGTTATTAAAAACTCCAGCTGCATTAAAAACCTCTTCCTGCGACTGTAACTGAGAGGTAACAACATTTTACAGTCCAACAGCAGTCGCAACAAATGGACAATCAGCTGTTGTTCCAGGATCACTGGCAGGTTTGTGGAGCCACGTGGCAACATCAGCTGAGTCGTCCACCATGGCATCGGTAACACGGCTGCTCAGTGTTCGTCTTTAGCCGATCAGATGACGAGCCAAAGGTCAGCGGAGAAGCTGAGGAGAGGCCAGAAAGTCAGCAGCTCCAACCTCAACGTACCGGAAAACCTGCTGCAAACCTGCTGCAAACCAGCTGCAAACCTGCTGCAAACCAGCTGCAAACCTCCTGCAAACCTCCTGCAAACCTGCTGCAAACCTCCTGCAAACCTGCTGCAAACCAGCTGCAAACCTCCTGCAAACCTGCTGCAAACCAGCTGCCGACGCGCCAGAAAACCTGTTGGCTTCCGAATGTACAGAAGCTCTGATAAGTTTCTCTCAAACTAACCGAATGACAACCAGGTGTGTATTTAAGAAACGTCGGACTGAGCAAAACAGAAAAACAGCAAAGAAATCATTTCTGTCATATTTACAGCAGCAGACTGTGGGGGAAATGTAACGAAATAAATTCAGACAGAGCGATCGATCCCAGTTTATCACCATAAATACACCAATTTTTAACCAAAATATTCAGTTGTGTTCTCACTCTAATGTTTTATATTGGACTTGTTCAGTGCATCTGCACCAATAAATGAATCCAATTTAAAGAATTGAAAACAAATTCAGGCAATATTTAGTTATTAATCGATTCATGAAATAATGGTAAAATATTAATGTAATCAATGAATAACTGGAATGTTTAAACTCAAAAGACAATTTGCTAAAACAACAACTTAGAGCAGCAATTAACCCAAAACGGTATCAGAAATATAAATATTTTCCACTTAACATTTAAAAAAAACATTTACTACAAATTTAACATATAAAAAATTCCTCAAAGATTTGGTTCAAATTCAAATTCTGCAAAGAAAATCTCTAATTAGTTACCTTTTCTGTTACTATTAATCGCTAAATCAAATAATTAAGCAGTCAGCCAGGAGGATTTTCTCATTTAAAAAAAGGGACTGAATTATTTGCTTCTTTTAATGGATTGTTTTGGTTTGTTTTATTGCCTCTAGTGGCCTGTTTGATAGTGAATTGACAGGAAAGACTGCAATGAGGGAGACGTGGTAAAGGTCACCTGGCCGGGATTCGAACCTGCAACGTCTGCCTCCACCTGTGGCTTGTGCCTCCACATCACTCCATCTTTTCATGCATTTCCAATCTTCACAAAAATTGATCAACTGAAAAATCTGCAGAACGAGCCCATTTAATAATCTGATTACCAACATAATCCTTGGTAGCAGATCTAGAAATATAATAAACCGGCATTTCTTCTGCTTGACAAGAAATAGATATGTGAGGTGATGTGATTTGGAAAGCTATTCTCACACAGGATGTTTTATGAAATTGCTGCTTTGAGTGTCTTCCTGCAGAAACTCAGTCCTGTGGAGCGAACCATCATCAGCATCTCCAGTTTTATTCAGATCAGTTTTTAGTTTTCAAATCTTCTAAATTCAGGAAACATTAACCGTTTCCTCTGTAAACTCTCCAGCTAACCCAGCAGAAGCTGCAGCTTTTACTTCAGTTTCTGTCTTTCCTTACAAAACCTTAAAACACACACACACACACACACACCTCCTGTCAGTAGAAAGGAAATTCCCATGGTGCTTCAAAACGCTGCAGTAAATCCCGCCGCTCTATAAATAAACTCTGTGCCACGTCGGCTCTGCAGCCATAAACACTCCGGCTGTTAAAATAATTTATTGACTACAAATTTAACATAAAAAATGTAAACTTGACTTTAATTTATCAGAAAATCCACAATTACGTCGAGTGGCTTTTGTCTCTGCTGCAGCTGGAAATAAATTTGCATCTTTCAAATAATACAACAGATTTAATATTTATCATTTTCCACAAAAATCAAAACTGATGAGTGAATCAAACAATCTGGCTAGTTATTAATGCAAGAAATGCAATACTTGGATAAATCTGTAAAATAATATAATTAAACTCAATAAAATACACAGCCAGTTGAATAGATTTCCCAAACCTGATGAATAATCTATAAATAAAATAAACTTTAAATATAGAGCTAGTTAGAAAATTAAAACTGACAGGCTGAAATTCTCATCCCATCTAGTGCAGATGCAAAAATACAGAGTTTATAATAGATTCATTCATTCATTCGTTCATTGCTGTGTTGTTGCTGGATGTGACATCATTTTCTGTTTTCTTCAGCTGACCGAAGGCCGACTTTGAAACCGTCTTTATGTGTCTCTAACGGTCCAAAACGCATAGATAACCTGAAATGTTACACTTAAAATAATTTTAGTTTCTGGAAATTCTTGGAAAATCTGGGTTTGTTCCATAGTTCAGAGTGATGTCGTCGCGCCGGAGGCGGCCATCTTGTTTATGTATTCGGTTCAAGTCTGATGGAAAATATGGCGTCAGGCTAAGATTATTTACCGCCTCAATAATATCAGGAAAATAAAGTAGCACAATAGAAACGTAAAACTACAGGGAGGCTTGTGCCGTTAAAGAGAACTTAATCTAACGCTGATGATGTTTAAAGATCATTTCTGCCAGTAGCAGAACTGAGATGCATTTCATAGAAATATCAAGCTGATCTGGCACGTCAGGCCTCAGGAATAACAGCATTTTGTCATTACAAACAACGGTCTTGTAATTTTAAGACATTTTTTCTGGTAAAATTGTTTTTAAAGTAAAATTCTCAGCTTTTACCTCAGATGGGATGTCTAAATAAATTCCACTTTCTCAAAATAAATGTTTCAAATTTTTTCATGGAAAAAGTGAGAGAGGAAAATAAATGGGCTCAGGTATGAAAAACCTGGAAATGGGGTCGATTATTTTGACTGAACCGGGAAGAAAGCGGTTTCTGGTTTTTCAGTCTTTCGTCACGTGTGAAATGTTCATGTTGCACAAAGGATTGCTTGGAATGCAATAAGGAGCAAGCTGCTTGTCAGGAAAGGAAGCAGGACAAACACCTCCTTAGTTTCTCATCGAGCTTTAAATATTCAGTAAAATAACAGATTTATGTTTCACACCTTTGAATAAAACAAAACATTTCCAGGTTTAGGTCAGTAGAACCTTTCAGGAAGGACGAACTTTAACTCCATGAACAAAACATCATCAGATCTGTTCAGACCGCCTGCAGCTGAACGTCACATGACCAGAGCGATGACATCACCGCAGGGTGCCGGTGACCGGCCCGGGGGCTGACCGACCCGGGGGCTGACAGCCGACACCGAGGCGAGACGCTGGACCGGCTGGGACCGGCAACGGATCCCAGAATGCAATCTGCAGGCAGAGAGGCAGCAGAAACCTTTAAAATAATAAAACCTACATGAAATTAAACTGGAGGGACAGAGAGCCTTTAAAGAAAGAAAAATAAAACATTTATTTAAAATGCTGGACAAACAGCTTAGCAAACCTAAAACTCAATAGTCAGACAAACCAAACAACCCGATATCGGTTTGCTCAGTTCTGATGCTGGACTGTCGGACTCCACCCAGCGCCGGCCGGGTCGCTCTGCTATCTCTGCACCCAGACTCAGCGCTGAGGCTGATAAACATAGGGAGAGCGGGCCGGCTGAGGGACGGACGGTCGATGAGCGGAAGCTAACGTGTTTTGTGCTAACATTTCATATTTATGGTAAATTTACAAATTCAGGCCAGAATTGTGTAATGACTGATGACCTCTGCCTCACGACTGCAAATGATCGTTTCTACATCCAAACATTCGGCATTTATCGTACCGTTTATCACAAAAATTATGAAACTGTTCATTTCAATTTGAATTTATGTTAACACATTTTTACTATAAAAAGGCATAGACATTTTTTTCAAAGCATACATGTAAAACCCAATGAATTAATTAATAAAATACTAAATATGTACAGCATCAGGAGTCATCATCACATCGTTTGTGATTTATCGTAAGAAATTTTTATGACACACTTTGATGTTTTATCTAAACTTTAATTTTAAAGAAAAACTAAAACTCACATCACAAATGTAATTTTTCACTATTTTCTCCACTGTTTGTTCCACAATAACAACAAAATAAAAAATATCAATAAAAATCTGAAAAATCAGCATTCATGCCACCTCAAACAGAAGTCGTGTTTGTCGACCCCGCTTCACTCCTGCTGGTAAACTCAGCCCTGCAGGCGCCGCACATGTTATCTTCCATAACATTTTTCACAGAGTTTCTGCATTCAGTTGGTGTTGCATTATACAGCCATGTGGAAATGTTATGGCGCCTTATTTAAACATTTTCCCTTTTCATCCGTTTTCTAACATGCATATAAATATTTGGACAAATTTAAAATAAACTGAAAGGGTGTAAGAAAAAAATAAATAAATCAAGCAATACAACAAAGAGCTTGGAAAGAATAATTATGACTTAAAATAAAAAAATAAATTATTGGTGGGGAATAAATTAGCACAACCTCAAATATATACACATATTAATAAAAATCTAAATTTTAAGGACATTTTTGGTGGATTCACACCAGCTCCGTTTAATCCGCTTTAATCCAATTTATTATTTTTAATCAAACTAAACTTTATTTCTTGTCTTATTTAACTAGCCATGAAGCAGTTTGGTCAGGCGAGGTTGCAGTAAATCTGCTATAAACTCATTTAAGATAAAATGATTTTGGCGATTACAGGAATGTTAATTAAAACGGGAGTTTATGTGAGTTCCCCTCTGCAGTTAGCGTCAAGTTTTGCTTCCTGGTCCAGACTCAGGCCTTACAGCAGACTTACTGGTAGAAAACTAAACCTCCAAGAAGCCAAGCAAACGTCTGCATTTCCACTGGAAACTCTGAAGCTCCTTGGTGCTGACGGCGAGACGGCGGCTCGGTTCAGATCCTGGATACGTGCTGCGGCCCCAAAGCTGCTAAAAGCACCGACAAACACGTTCGGCAGCAGAGCGACCAAACCAGCAGCGGGCTCGCAGCGGGCCTGCAGACCGGGCCAGGATCAGACAACCCTGAGGGGCAACAACCGTCAACCCAATGCAAACCGTCAACCCAATGCAAACCTTCTCACATTTAACAATAAAAACCTGTTTTGATGACCCTCAACACTTCTTGAGCATCCAAAACAAACGCAGCTGTTCATAATTAAAACCAAACATGGTGGTGATTTCTGAACATCTCAAAAATAAAATTCATAATAATAGATACAACTTTTGGAGTGGCCTAGTCAAAGTTCAGACCTTAATCCAACCGAGATGCTTCAGCAGGACATTTTACAGACAGTTTTTAAATCAAAACCTCTCAATATGGCTGAATTAAATCAATTTAAAACAGGAAAGTGAGCCTTAAATTCTCACCACAAAGACATGACGGCGTTTGTTGCCCACAAAGCACAAGGAGCAATTACTTGTCTCTTATTCCATCAGACCCATTTGGTTTGGATAAAAGCCTTCTGAATCCCCTTCTGAAACTGCTCTTTAAATTTACTGATTAAATTTATCCTGAGCCAAAACATTACACCAAAATTAGGGTCAATCTGCAGGAGTGAAAACACTTCACATTTGTAAATCCAGTAGTATTCTTCATTTTCATCCCATTTCCATGATCTCTTCATTGTTTTAATTTATCTTCCAACAGTAGACCATTTGTTGAGAAAATGACTGTTCAAACCAGCTAATGTCCCACTCGCTAGTAAATAAAACAACTTGGAATGTAAAATAATAAATTCAACATTTCATTAAAATACTGCAATTTGAATATTTTTATTCCAAACTCAAGCACTTTTATAACGTTGAGAGATATAAACTGGACTCCTATTAGCTGTTAGAACCTGCAGCGATGATTAGCTTTCAGAGCTACATGCTAACGGCAGCTAGCTCGGGCGAGTTCGGGCGAACAGCCCTGCGGAACCTTACCTGGCTCTGACAGCAAACACAATACAGGACAACCGGCTCCCTGGAGGCCAGACACCAGGGCCTGGACACCATAGCCGCCCTGGGCTGACATTTATCCGCAAAACCACCGCAGACAGGCTGCTAACCTAGCCAGCTAGCCTGCTAGCCGCCATGCTTTTTCTCTCGGGGAACACGTGGAGAGAACACGTGACGTCTCATAACAAACCTGTTCCTTTTTAGCGATTTAACGAGCAGACGCTTTCACGGTGGCCAAAGTTTCTCGATGGAGAACCCGAGTGGACAGGGGCAGTAACCACGGCAGGGCCGGGCTAACGGGACTGGCTCGGCAGACCGACTAGGCCCCAAGGGGAGTGTGTGCTATTGTTAGCCCCGGCTAAGCTGCTCATAGGCAGCCACGACCCGGCTTTTATTCCGCTGTTCGGATGCAGACACTGGCATCATGCTCGGCGTGGCTGGCCGCCCCAAACACAAATATGGAAACAAAAACAAAGACTGCTTTAAATGTTTGACAAGTCCACAGAATGCGTCTGATCACACTGCAAAACATGGCGTGGAAGAAAGTTTGCAACCAGACTGCAGTGATGACACTGCAAAAAAGAAAGCTAAAAATAATGTTTTTATAATTATGGACCAAAGTGAAGCCGGTTTTTCTAACGACACAAGAAGACAAAAAGACAGTTTTAAAGCCAAACCACTAAATTACAGGTCTGAGATGTGAAGACGAGCGTAAATCTCGCAGAACCCAAACAGAACCCTCTGCTGACTAGAGCCGGACCGGACCGAGCATTTTAAGTGTTTTAAAGGGTGTGCCCAGTGGGAGCAGCGACACCCAGGAATAGCCCGCACCACAGGAGGGGGCTGGCTCCAAATATAACCAGCCTGACAGCTCCCCGCATTTAGGCGACTTTCTAAATGCTAGCGCAGCCGCAGCTGAGCCGGAACCGGGCACCGGGCCGGAGCCGGGCCGGAGCGGTACCTACCGGAGTGGGGCTGTCCGTTCACGCTGACCACGGTCACCGCGTTCATTTTCCTGGTCCACGGGTTCACCTTGGGCGGGGGAGCGTCCGTAAACTCCTTGCTGCCTTTAACCCCTTCCTCCCCCGGCCTGTCCTCGCTGTCACAGCCGTCCTCCTGGAGCTCCGCCGCCCGTGTGGAGGGCTGCTCCTCGCCGCCGGAGGTCCCTCCCATCTCGGCGCTGCTGTCGGCGGCACCTCGCTGCCGCTTGGCCCGCTGTTGCTCCTCCTCTTCCTCCTCCTCTGCCACTTCTGCCGGCTCGCCGCGGGTCACTTTCCCGTGCTCCTCCGCCTTGGCGAGCGAGTTGCCGGGTGGGAGGGCCTCCACCTGAGTGGCCATTTCCCCTCCGCCGTCTTTCTTTCTCCCCTTCTCAGGACTTAACGGCCCCTTCCTTCCCCCTGCTCTCTCTCTACTCGCCCGAATCCGCCTTCAGGTTCGGGGAAGTGTGAAGTTGCTCCACGGGGCCTGCCGCTCCTCTGTCGCTCCGAGAGCCAAGGCGCTTCGGCCCGGGATGCGGAGCGGTCAGCACCGAGAAAAAACACGGGGAAACCGTGAAGAAACGCGCCCGACGGCCCCTCAGGATTACAGCCTTATCAGCTCCACTAGTAGCAATATGGATGATCCCCACCACGCGACAGACGGGTGCGCGCACGTACGGTGTAGTTGAGGAGGAGTACCCACCTACGTAAACGTCGGGAGCGCGTTCGGGGCTCAGGTTGGGATGGTGCATTCAGGTGCTGTCTGAAACAAAATCCTTTGGAAACCCACTTCCACCACTGTGATGAAATATAAAGGTTTCTCTTAAGAGGAAATAAAACAATAAAGTCATAATATTACTAGAATAAAGGCGAAATAATGAGAAAAAAATTCATAATATTAAAACTTATTCTCAAAATATTATGATTTTAATGAGGATAAAGACCGCAGTATTTTGAGAATAAGGTGAAAATATAACATAATTAAAGTTATAATATTTTGCCTTTATTTTTGTAATATTACGTAAGACTTTGTAATTTTACAATCACAAGAATGAATTACACTTTGTCATGTGGCCCTAATTTCTCTGTCATATTTTAATTTTAAAAAACATAAGTTTTTTTTAGATCCTATGATCCATCCATCCATTTTCCGTCACCCTTCTCCCTAACGGGGTCGGGAGTTGCTGGTGCCTCTCCAGCTGCGTTCCGGGCGAGAGGCGGGGTCACCCTGGACAGGTCGCCAGTCTGTCGCAGGGCAACACAGAGAGACAAACAACCACACACACACACACACACTCACTCACACCTAGGGAGAATTTGGGAAGGCCAATTAACCTGACAGTCATGTTTTTGGACCGTGGGAGGAAGCTGGAGAACCCGGAGAGAACCCACGCATGCACAGGGAGAACATGCAAACTCCGTGCAGAAAGATCCCGGGCCGGGAATCGAACCCAGGACCTTCTTGCTGCAAGGCAACAGCGCTACCCACTGCGCCACTGTGCAGCCCCCTATGATCCTTATTTTAAATGTACGTCTATGTAGACAATATTAAAAATACATAAAAAGATGCAAATAAATAATTCAATTCAATTCCAATAAACATTTCATTGCTGAAAAAGGAAACCTCAGCATTAGTATATCTGAACAGGGTGAAGCTTATGCCACTTGAGGAGTTTTGGCTAAAACATATTTAGAGACAAATGTTTTTTTATCTTAAATGCAAAATGCATATATATTTTGTAACTGGAATGAGCCCGTTAGGAGGGTCAAACTTTCACATTCTGGTTTTGAAATGTTCCGATGACCGTGAACGCACCGTGGATCCTTGTGTGACGTAGAACTCAGCCAGTTCAAACGTCAGCGTCAGTTCATGAGAACATGTGTTCAGAACAGGCTTTTTCCCGCAGCAGGCTGTTTGTCCAGCGTCATGCATGTTAGCAGTTAGCAGTTAGCTTCTGTATCTTAGCGCTGCTGTCTCTTTAAATATCAGGTGGGGAAACAAAAATGACCCCGATCCCTTAAACCTCACACGTGCCCATTCAGGAGGTCCATGTATGGCAAGCCGTTTTAACATAAATTCGGTTTTGCCGCCCTTACATTCCAGATATCTCAAATTGTTTTATGACTAGACATTTTAGCAATTTAAGATATCGCTAATTATATTCTGACTAGTCAAAATGACGTCAGATTTACCATTGATTTGTATGGGGACTTCAATTCAAGATATCTACAATGAATTACTGACTATCTGAAATGCACATTTCAGATATCTACATTTTAATTATGACTAGTCAAAAAGTAAATTCAAGATATCTCGATTGTAGTTTTGACTAGTCATAATTCTAATTAAAGATATCTCTAATTAGTCCATAATTCAAGATATCTTAAATGTATTTTTGGATAGTAGAAATGTAGTTTTGACTAGTGGAAATTGAATTATAGATATCTTAAAAGCAAATAATGACTAGACAAAACTAAATTAGAGATATCTTGAATTATAATTTTGACTAGTCAAAATTCCTTTTAAGATATCTCTAAATGAGTTAGAGATATCTTGAATTATTCAACTTTTCTATTTAAGATATCTTAAATGAACATTCTGACTAGTCAAAATGACGTTACAGATATCTTGAATTAGCGTTCTGTCTAGTCAAAACGTCACTGATTTACGTGGCAATTTGAAAGTTTAATAAAACAATGAAAAATAGAAAAAAACGAAACAAGATATTTGAAAATGCACAACTTTCATGTTGAAAATGATTGACAAAGCAGCTTTAGCTTTTCAAAGCTGTTTTTAACTGCATTCGGTTCGTTGGAAATGAATAAACAGGACATTTTTTGCAGATATCATTAGCAGTCTTAATAGTTTATGAAGTTTTGCGTTCTCTGCATTTCCAACATTGCCGAGCTCTTTCTAATTTGTGGCATTTACGGACAGTTTTGTGCAGGAAACATAAAATTCTGCAGGCAACTGTTTGGACAGCACAAAGGGGCTTCAACGTCATTCTTAAGTCAGATATCTAAAATTGTAATTTTGACTAGTCATAATTACGTTCACGATATCTTAAATTGTAATTCCGGATACGTGCCTCGTCAAATGACAAATCCAGTGACGTCATTTGAGATATCTTGAAAGGAATTTTGACGAGTCAAAACGTAATTGAAGATATCTTGAATTATTATTCTTACTAGTCAGAATGTAAATGCAGATATCTTAAATTACCATTCCGGATAGTCAAAATGTAGTTTTGTCTAGTCAAAATGCATTTTCAGATATCTGGAATGTAATTACGGATAGTCAGACGAAACCGAATTTATGTTAAAACGGCTTGCCATAGTCCACGTGCCTCGTCACGCGTGGAACCCCGACTTTCAGAGAGCTTTCTGTGTTTTTCCCAGAGTGAGGTTTCATGTTCGGACAACAAGCAGCTGTTATGTTTCCAGAGGTCAGAGGTCATCCCTGGTTAGGCAACTGGAAAGATCAAAGTTATTTTGTTTATTTTGAATTAAAAGCCAAACAGAAATGTCGAAATATCTCCAACAGGCTTCAGGAATAAAACTTTAAGGACAGCCTGGCTGCTTGGAAACAAAATTGTGATGATTCAATACTTTGCTCAGTGCTGGGATTATGAAATGAAACTTGGTGAAGACCCAGTGGTTACATTTGGACTGCAGGTTGGCTCAGCTCTTGCAAAAACACAGCGGCCAAGTTTGCACATGCAACAAATCTGCTTCTCCTGATCCCGTCTGGCTACTTTAAAGAGCTGCACTGCAAAAACACAAAACCCCACCATGTAGTTTTTATCTAGTTTCTGCTGAAAATATCTCAGCACCTGAATTAGAAAAGTAACTTTTCAGCAAAATGTACAAGCTTAGTTTAAGTCCATAATTTATTAATGTTCATTTAAAAAGCACATTATGTTACTGATACGGACACATCTGCCAGTGAAGCCGTACTTCTAAATTAATAAAGGACTGATTGACTTAAAGCTAAAAAGTGATTATTTGTGTTTTATTTCAAGTGAGCTAAGACGTTTGCTCTGAATACCTGGTCAGACTTTGTGTTTTTCTGAGGCGTCTGTTCGCATATCTGTGAAGGACTTGGATGTTTAGCAAGAACAAAAACAAGTTTACCAGAAGTGTTAGTTATCTTCATGCGTTATGTATTTAAAACAAACATGTTTCTGCATATTTTTGAGAAATCTGCTGCTACTAGAGGTGAGAAACTGGACCTTTCATTACATTGAGCAAGCATGAGCTTTCTAAGATCAGAGTCATTATTACGCCTTTTACACCAAGAAGCATTGGAATGATAATAATAATGATAATAATAATTATAAGGTTTCCACCCGCAGCAGCAATAACTCAGTTTTCTGAAAGTCTCTCATATTATTATTTGACTCACTGTTCTTTACAAAATTGTTCTTTTTAAACTATTCTTTTGCTGCACTTTATTCTTTTCTATATTCTCATGTCTGTTTTTATTTCTTTCTTTTTCCTGTCCAGGGCCGGATTTACAGGGACGTGGGCCGTGGGCTGGTCACAGTTTGGTACCCTGTCCACATTTCTGTCCATATTTCACCTGTTCACAAGAGAACAGGTGAAATATATTTTTGTATTATTATTATCGTCTTCCACAATTAATCAACTTAAGTTTGCAAGCTTCTTTCAGACTAATTATTTTTTAATGTTGGAGTTGCATTCTTGTTTTTCAGTGCACTGGGGAAAAATTATTTTATTCATCCTTCAAACTGATTTTTGCTTTTTGAAATATGCTATACTTGCTTTAGTTGACTTGACTTGTTTTCATGCATAATAACAGAAAATTGAGCGGAAGAAAAAAGTGTAGTACAGACTTACCTATGATGCATGGCTCATAGCATAGCATTAGATAGCGCAACATAGTATAACTTAGCATAGCAGTGCGTGATGTAGCTTAGCATAGTATAACAAAATAACATTAAATGTTTATTAAATGTTTTTATCAATTTTTATGGATTATTTTATGATGTTGAGAAGCTGAATTTTGTTTGCTATTAGATGTTAACCTTAGATGGAATCATCTAAGGTTACAGAAATAAAATGTTTTAAATATCATACAGGGTGATATTTAATATAGAGAATGTCATATTCTCCATATTTGTTTAGTTTTGGATGAAATTACTAAAATAAACTCTTGTAATATTTCAACTCATCTCCGTTTGGTCATAAAGTTACTGAAAACGTCTCCATGTTTGTGTTGAAGGATTCAGAGTGAAAGGAAGTTTAGCTGCAGCTTAAAAGTCTCTGAGTTCATGACTAAAGCCTGAAGTATGTGATCAGCCAGCACAGATCCTGAAAAGCTTTGTCTCCCATGATGCATTGCAGCCAGGATGCGTTATTGTTGTTCAGTCTGAGGACAGTTTCACATGAGAAACATGTGAAAGAAAGAATCTGCAGAGTACAATTTAACTTCTGAATGAATCTGAAGCTTAATTTAATTTCCAAGCACACACTGTAAAGTTTATCTGTTATGGGAAATTCACATTTTGAAGGTTTTTGTTCTTCCGTTTGGGTCTCAGCTGCTTTTAAAAACACACAAATGTTTCTTTGTGTCTAGGAAATGAGCCGTTTCAAAAACCTTCTAATATTCAGTCACATTCAATGGGCACTGTTACCTAGCAACCTGAGCTAAGGCCAGTCCGTTACCTAGCAACCTGAGCTAAGGTCAGTTTGTTACCTAGCAACCAAAGAAAAGCCCCAACATCTTCAGCTGCAGGAAAAGATTAGAGTATCCAGAAACTACTTGCTGCATTCTGGTTGGTTGTGCAGGAGGCTCCACTAATACTTTTCAAAGATGTATGGTTGTATAATTGTGAGTCTGTTTTCAGGAATTTTTTTTCATTTTCCAGCAGCAGCTTGACTGAAATCTCATTATCTAAGAATAATTTAGTGTAAAAATGTGAAGAACAGGTTTTGTTTAGACCGCAGACGGATCCTAATCTGTTAAAAGAAGAAGCATAAAGAACTGTGAATAAACATTTCCTATCTACAGGAATGCTGCAGTGATCACAAAGAAACTGTAGAGAAGTCATGACAGCAACAAACCTGAGAAAGAGGTGAGAAGGTTTGTGCGATTTCAGCAGTTAGAGAACGACAGGAGAACGAGGCGAGGCAGACGAGACGGGACCGGCCTCCGGACTCCTGCTGCTGTTGCTCCTGAACTTGTGACTCTGCAGTTTACAGAAACTCTCTGGATCCTCTGCTGGACTTAACCTGCAGACAAACAGGGTTTGGTTTTCCATAGAGAGTGCAGATGGACCAACAAGTTCTGCTTCTATAAATTAACTGGAGCATTTAAGAATATTTATTTTTTACTGCAACATTCATAGATTTCTGCATTTATTTTAATTATGTCAGTTTTGGTCTTCCATCGAAACAATCAAAAAGAAAATACAAAAGAATTTTGACAAAATTTAGATAATTCTGACAGTTTGGATTTATAAAAAGTTAAGTTCAAACATTATGACAGAATATTAAAGCCAGGCTAGGAACATTTTTCTTTTTCTTTTCTTGCTATTTTTCTTAGCAATGCTGCAATCTTCTGTCATCCAAACATGTCTTCATTTATGAGATAATATCCCCACCAATGCCGACCGCTGCTAGGATATTAAAGTAGAATTTTAATAGATGCCTGTGATGTATGGAGCTCAGTTTTTGTTTTCTTATCCTCATAATGTTCGGTGTGATCAGTCGCTGCAGGCTGATCACCTGGACGGCCCGGCTGCAGCAGAACCGACTCGCTTTCCAGTTCAGTGCAGGATTTCTGTTTCTATAGAGCCGAAACACAATCAGTTCACCAGCGCAGCAAAACCCGAGCTGACCTGCAGTCAGAACTAGCCAGGCCATAACGTGTCACTCCACAGGTTACCTGCAGCGAGCATCAGACACTCTGGGATCATAAAGAGGCTGACAGCCGTCCACCTGATGACCTTTGTGACCTCAACTGACCATCGCATCAAGCAGGCAAATCTCCAAATCCCAGCTGATTTATTTAACAGCAGCTCAGATAACTTTCTGTTTCATTTTCGGTTCAAAACCCAAAAATCTTTTTCTGTATCAGCCGTGACTTAAAAACTGCAGGATATTTGAAGGATATCTGCATAAACTTTTGTTTTTCTGCTATTTTATTTGCTCTTTATTAATTTAGATTTCCAAAAGTAAAATTCTCAACATTTTTTAATAATTTCTAAAATTCCTCAGGTTTCCAACAAACTTTGACGTTAAAATGATCTGATGATACAAGAAGTCTTAAACTGTCGAGTTCTACTTTTTAAGCAAATGAGGGCATGCTGTTAGCTTTTAGCATGCTGCTAGTGGCTGGCTAAAGCTAGGTCAACTAATAGCTACTTTTAATGTTGTTATGAAGCAACTAAACCAGAGTTGTGTTATAAAGTCTTCACTTCCTGAAAGATTTTGTCTAAATAAACAAAGAAGTCAGTTTAACAGAGATCTTTATCCGTTTAACATCTCTACTGTTAGCTAGAATGTAGCTAGCTAGTTTTTACATTTATAAGTTACAGTGAATGTTTGGGCTGTGACATAGGGTCTGTTCATATTCCTTTCATATTTACTCTGCATGTAACTTCATTTGAAAATGAACTAAAACATTCAGATGAGTGTTTAGCTTACCGTAGCTGCTGTTAGAACCTGTTAGCCTGTAGCCTTACATTAGCCAGTGGCTTGCTGAGGTTAAATTTATTTCAAGTGTAATTGAGTAACTGAGTCAATGTTGAGAAAGTAGAAATTTTCCTGACAGGCACACACTAAATGAATCTTAAATTCAAAATTAACAAACAAAATACAAAGAATTTTACCAAGGCCACATTCCTTTAGTGTGTCGCTAGCTAGAACTAGCTGGTTGCTCTTAATTAGGATTCATTTCAAAATAAACTATGAAAGGCATTTTTCATAAGCTCCTTTGATATTCCTAAGAGACTTATCCTTATAATAAGCTTTATATGTAAACAGACTTCTTTTATTTCAACATAGCTACATGAATTTCACCTGATGCTAGCTATGCTACCTTTCTATTTTTGTTAAAACTTTATCTGCTTGATAGTAAACTAAAATCATAAAATTTGATGTTAATCAACAAAATAGTTTTATTTTGTTGAAACACAATCACTGTGCATGTAGATTATTTTCTCATTTGGCCTGTAGATGATTTATGTTTGAGTAAAAGTCGATGTTTGTGATTCTGCTTTCTCCAAAGCGAAAACGAAAACAGAAACATTGTTAATCATTGGGAATCTATTTTGGACCTAATTTTTATTTCATTTATCTGTCAAAGTTTTCCTCTAAAAGATGAAAAATGATCCATCTGCAGCAACATGTGTATTAGATTTATTTAATTCCAGAATTGAGGTCAGGAGGGCCGCACAAAATCCTTCAGAGGGCCATAAATAGCCCCTAAGCCACACTTTGGGCATCCTTGTTGGTCTTAGCTTCATTGTTTGGAGGTTGACTTGTGGGTTATTTGGCTCAAAGACAGTAACCATTTGTTATCTGAATTACATTTCTAGTTATTTATTTTAGCGATCACACACACACACACACACACACACACACACACACACACACACACACACACACACACACTCCTCCCTGCCGCTGTAAACGTGCTCAGCTGATTGTTTGTGGTGTTTTGTTCGGCTCTTTAGCAGAACCCGGCGGCAGCCCAGCAGAAAACACGGATCAGCAGCTGGTCAGCAAATCACGGCTGAAAGCCGTTAAACGGTGGATCTGCAGCGTAAGCGGGACGCGCCGGGCTTTTGTGCAGCTAAATAAAGTCTCATTTTCATCAGGAACCAGAGGTCAAAGTTCACATTCAGGATTTGTCTCAGAAACGGTTTGAACATCGTGAGCTCAAAGTTTCAAACTTTTGTTTCATAGCAGAGATAAAAATGAGGAAGTGACTCAGTTTTACTTTCACTAATTTATGTCATCATAAATTTAGTCACAACGTAAAAAAAGAAGAGTGATTATTATATTTCATCTGAGGATTGTCACTTTAACGAAAAAATAAAAATGAATAAATAAATAAAAAGCAGCAGCAGCAGCTTCAATCTATAAACACCTTCACAGTCAGAAACAGGAGCCTGTTTTAGATCAATGATTCCTTAACATTGATGAAAAAGTTCCAGAGCCACTGGAAGATTATTTCAGTTACAACAGAACATTTTCCCTGCGTTATAAGTGAAATAACCTGCCAGTGGACCTGGAACTGGGTTGCTAGGTAACGGACTGGGCTTGGCTCTGGTTGCTAGGTAACGGCGTGAAATGACCTGACCGTGGAACTAAAACTTTTAAAATCAATATTAAGGAATTAAAACAAGTTCTTATAATTTAGTTTTATCTTATTCCAGTGAATTCAGATATTGAAACAAAAATACTTTGTAATTTTGCAGTAAATTGCAGGTAAAAGTTAATTTTCCTGTCCATACTGCCAAGAGAGATATTGATCCTTTTTATTTAAATTTGACATATCATCAAACTTCTGACCTTTAGCTGCTTCTGTGTTTTTTCCTTTGAATTATTTCCTTCAAACCTTGAACAAAATCTGAATAAACTTATTGATGTCTACAAATAATACTTTAATGACATGATTTATGGGCTTTTTTTCCAAAATAAAGTGCAAAGCAAAATGTCACTGAGAGCAAATAGGAACAAAACATTTTTGAGGTAGATTTAAAAAAACTACAAAACAAAAATCAAACAAAATTGAAAAAAACTAAACTACTGATTTTACCATGCCAGCATCAACCTAATACTGATAGTTTGGTATCAATATTACCAATCAGAGCAGACAGATACAGATGCAGCACATTTTATTGTTTGCTTTTTATCTGTTTCATATAAAGTTCTAACAATTTTCACAGGTCGAGATTTTCTCCTGGTTTATTGTAACACTTAGGATTTAAGTGGCTAATACTGAAAATAAAGAAAACTTCAGGGAGTCTGACAGCAAATCAAATTATGATTTCATGTCAATACAGATCATGTCATACTTTACTTACAGTATATTTATTTACAATAAAAAACAAGAGGAGCTGAATAATACTGGGTCAAAATGTTTATCAGATTCAACTGAAATCTGTTAGATTTTTAAAAATTGTTAAAAACTTAAAATTAACCATTTATGTGTCGCTTCTCTTCACCCAGTGACAGGGCGTTTTATTTTTTAGGTAATACGGAAGTAGATTAAAGCCACTGAAAAAACAACGGACTTTTAATCTTTCAGACGAAAACGTTAAAACTCTTACTCTTTCCGTGACCGGAGTCACGGCGGCGCTCTGTCTCCATCTGGCGGTCACATTCTGCCACAGCATCTGGCACAACCCGTGAAAAGCCCTTTTATTTTATGGTTTAGTTATTTTAACTTGGGTCCAAACGGGACAAAACGAACAGATCAAATTGGGTTTACGTGACTGTTAAACTGCTGCAGAAATAAATATGGGTGTTTTTGGAGATTAGGACATTTTTTACTTATGAATCATCGGAAAAACGAAGGAAAAGAGAAAAAAAAGACTTGAGTCATGTTGGATTTACCCCCCAAATGAATCACGATGGTCCAAACATCTCCAGTGTTTCTGCTGGTAGTTTTCCAGTTAGCTCAATGCCTTTGAGGTGAAGTGAAGCAGAGGAACTCCGAGTTTCAGGCCCACAGCTCCGGCTTCTGTGGGCGGAGACAGTCCGTGGGCGGCGATAGCTAAAGCAGATTCCGTGGAAGCGGATCTTTAACGCCTTGCAGAAATATCCTTCCTGGAGCTGCAGAGCTGAGATGGCGTTGCTGGGGAAAACCGCGGTGGTGACCGGAGCGGCCAGAGGGATCGGAAGAGCTTTGGCGGAGATCCTGCTGGAGAACGGAGCCAAGGTGAGGAAATAACCAGGCAATGACCAGACAGTAACCAGGCAATGACCAGACAGTAACCAGGTAATGACCAGACAGTAACCAGGCAATAACCAGTCAATGACCAGACAGTAACCAGACA